>JAVJIF010028057.1:0-55586 GCA_038442645.1 Agave tequilana | reverse complement strand
AGATTGTTGGCCCAAAGGCCTTCCACTCTAGTTTTGATGATGATTAACTCATGTAGTTATGTGTACTAATTATCTTGTGATGTTTAAGTTTCAGATCATTAATCAAGATATTAGTTGGTGAAAGCTTCCACACATCTTTCACATGTTGATTCAAGAGCCCGAGCGTCAAAGACATATATAGCACTTGCTCGGTGGATCAAAGAATTTTGGATCGAGTCGGCTTGGAGATTGCGCTCTACAAGAAGACTTAGGTATCCTAATTTAGTTTTGTGTTTAGATCCAAATTGTAAGATAGAATAGTATGATATGCTCAAGTTCACAACACACACGTTTCATGTTTTGAATATTGGTTTTCGGTTTTTCGGTTTTAGGTTTAACCGATCTTGGTTTTCATGAATAGATAGATCAAAACAAGTTTACATGGTTTAATGTATATTAGATTTGTTCTATATACATGCATGCTTAATTTCCTAGAACAAACTTAGTTTTTGACTTACCTATTTCATGAGTATTATGTTTTGGTATTTTTGTTAAAACATATTTTGGAATTAATGACAAAAAACTATGATATGTATATGTTTCATGTATATTGGATTTCTATCCATATGCATCATGTTTCAAAATGTTTAAATATCATGTTTTTGTATTTGATGAGTTTTAGACAAAATGTATTTTCTACTCAAAGATTCAAGTTTGAAAATACAGTTTTTGGTTTTTGGCAAAATTTCTATAACACAAAAATAGTCCTTATTGATTGATATTTGAGCTAAACTTTTACCACATGTTTATATATCAATGCAAAATGATAAACTATTTTTGTGGATTTTTAGAGATTTAATGAGAATTTTTAGGATTAAAAATTTCAGGTTTTTGCTGACCAGAACAGTGTCTGCCAGGCTAGGTCGGTCGACCGGAACGGTCGACCGCACCATGTAGCCGGTCGACCGTTCGGGTCGACCGACGTGCACGGATACGTGCACACTGGCTACATTTGTAGGCGGTCGACCGTGCCCGGTCGACCGACTGAGAGCAGTTGCTCTCTGTTTGTTTGGTCGACCGGGGCGGTCGACCGGCAGCTGTCGACGGTCAAAAATTGACCGTTGGACGGTCGACCGGCCCGGTCGACCGGCAGTGTATTTCTGGCATTTCTGCTGGCAACGGCTATATTTTTTCTGGGGTCTATAAATACCCCATTTGTAAGAGTTTTTCCTCTAAGATTTTTTTGTGTGAATTTTTCTTACTCTCTGTGTTTTCACTGCAATCAAAAGAAGTTTTTAGACTTGAATTGAACAATCTTTTTGGTGTTTTTGCTAGGGTTTTGAAAATCAAAGAAGAGGGTTTTTGGGAAAAGCTTTTGATTGAACTTCACCATCTTGATTTCTATTATTTCCAAGGATTTTTCTTTGTGATTTTGATTTCCATTCCATTTGTTTTCTCCACACTTGAGCAACATCTACTATTTCATTCTATAGGACAAATTGTGTGGGAGAAAGAGATTGTTTGTGGTTGCTTGTTGAACCACCAAGTTAAACCCAATCTTTGTTTGGCTTTGTGCCTTGGGTTGTATCCCTCAAGTGTGAGGTGATCCTTGTGTTTGCTTTGTGCTAATCCCTCAAGTTATGAGGTGATTGTTTGTTGGATTGAAGCTTGCCTCAAGGAGGAGGTTGTGGTTGTAAAGAGAGGAGTTGGATACTCCTTGTGAGAGTTCTTTGTGGACTAGCTAGTGGATTAGAAATCCTTCGTGTGTCGAAGGCGGGGATGTAGAGCTGGGTGCTCGAACCTCGAAACACATCTTGTTGTTTGCGCTTGATCCATTGACTCTCTCTCTATCTCTCTCTTTACTTTGTGCCTTGCAATTATTTATATTGTGCATTCATATTTGCTTGGCTTGGTTGTGTGTGCATCATTTGTTGATCACACTTGAGTGTAATTTTGCATTAAGTTTTTAATTCCGCATTTAGTTCATAGATTAGCTTCATCACCTATTCACCCCCCATCTAGGTGACTTTTTAGACAAATATTAGTATTTTGAAAACAAATTTTGAAAGAGAGACAAGTTTACGAAATATTTTTGCAAAAATATAAGTGACCTAAGGTCATAAGGTTACCAAAAATTATTCTTTCTTAACTTAATATATCTGCAAGATCTTGTCATCAATTAAGGTAAGATTCAAAATTGGATTTAATATTTTATCCTTTATAAAACCTAGATAATCTGCACTTTATGATAGTGAAAATTTCTGAGATTTCAACTCTAACTATCAAGCCATATATATATATATATATATATATATATATATATATATATTGAAAGTACACCCTAGAGGGGGGTGAATAGGTGTAAATGCTAATCTAAGGCTAAATGCAAACTCTAATGCTCTAAAGCGGAAGCTAATGCAAGTGTTGGACAACTAATACAATTCAACAAGTGTAGCCGAATTCCCCTTGCGAGGCTCTGAACTAACTCCTCTTGATTCCCTTAAAATGGGTTGAGGTGCTATGTGAAGCTCTTGTTGGATGAGTATAAGTTAGGCACACACACACCAAGCAATCCAGCAATCAAATATAGCAATACAATGCACACAATTAAGCCAAGCAAGTATAGATGAATTGCAATAGAAATATATGCAAGGCAATATGAAACAATGCTCAAAACACAAGCAAGTATATATGATGATATGAATGGATGATGCTTGCACAAATGTAAAAAGAGTAGAGTTAGAGAAATTGGATCAAACGCAAGACCAAGATGTGTTTCGAGGTTCGAGCCCCTAGCTCTACATCCCCGCCTACACCACCGTGTAGGATTTCCAATCCACTATAGGAGTACCAACTCCTCTCTCAACCTTACAAAGCCACCGAGGCTATACAACCACAATCCACACTCTACTACGAAGAGGTATACGGCCCGTAGCCGAAATACAACAAACCCACAACCTCTACCGAAGAGGCTCACAACAAACTCAATCACCCGATCACCTCTACCTAAGAGGAATTCACAAATAACAAGGGTGTTTTACAATAAAGAGGTTTACAACAACAACCTCAAACACTTCTCTTTCTTTTTCTCTTTTCTTTTTCCACACAAAACAAAGATCCTAATAACTTAGGATAGAAGATATAGCTCAAGTGGAAACTAAGTGTTTTGGAAACAAGCAACAAAGAAAAATACTTGGGAAAATTCTTGCTAAAAGATATAGAATGAAAATCAACACAAATATCCCAAATCCTATTTTCTTTGATTTTCCAAAAACACAAAACAAATAAAGATGAATCACTTTTAGCACTTAAACTCTTTTGAAAACACTTTTAAAAACAATGAAAAAGATCTGGAAAAACTAGCACAAAAATCTTAACCAAAAACTCCAAACAATGGGGTTTATATAGCCCCTATACAAAACTAGCCGTTAGGCTGACGTGTCAGCCTGACAGGCGGTCGGTCGACTGGCCGTCGACCGTCCAACGGCTATTTTTGACCGTTGACAGCTGCCGGTCGACTGGTCGGTCGACTGGTAACAACCCGAGACCAAACCTGTTTCAGTACAGTCGACTGGCCGGTCGACTGGCCGACGTGCACAGTTTTGTGCACGTCCGTCGACTGGTCGGTCGACTGGCCGCTTGGCCCAGTCGACTGTCCCAGTCGACTGGCCCAACCTGGCAGACAGCAAAAATAGGTCAGGTTGGAACGCATTTTTGAGGTCTAAAACGTTCGAATTTGGAAATAAGTATATAGGATGAAGTTGTAGATATTGAAGTCTACTTTCTAATGCAACTTAAATCAATCAATAATATCAATTCAGAATTAAAAGTTATCATAAAATACTAAAGGTGTCAAAACAGAAACTGTAAACTGTTTTCAGAACAAGAATAGATTTCAACCAAATATTTGACAACTTTAAAATTAGAATCAGGAAATGGTTATTAAATAAGAAATTTAGATCTGAAAGTTATCTTTGAGATGAAAGTTAAATCATGTTATTTGAATATAAAAATAAAAAGTTATGATAATAATTATAGAAGGGTGTCAAGCCTTGAATCCAAAACCGATTCAATCAAAACCAAACATGTATTTTTATCAAACATGATTTTCCAACATGATGAATAGAAAAATCAAAATAAGTTTATCTTGAAGGTTAACGCATGTATGTATAGAAAGAAATCATCTACTATACATATAGAATATGAAAACTTGTTTTGATCAAACTATTCATGAAAACCAAATATCAAACATAAAACTTGTGTGTTGTGCACTTGAGCATATCAACTAAACTAAGCTTTACAAATGGATCTAAAAACTCTATCTAACTAGGATACCTAAGTCTTGCTTGTAGATCTTCTATCTTCAAGTAGACTAGCTCCCAAACCGTGATCTTCAAGTGCAAAGGTATAATCTTGAAGCTTTGGCACCGGAATCACCATGATATGCTTCCAAAACCCTTGTTGAAGCTAATCATCAAAACTAATAACCTGCTAATGATCTGAAACTTAGAAACACAAGATTATTAGTAAACATAACTACATGAGTGAGTCATCATCAAAACTAGAGTGGAAGGCCTTTGGGCCAACAATCTCCCCCTTTTGATGATGACAAAACTCATGGAGTTATATATGCATGGATTAAAGTTAAGCTTCAAAGAAGCTCCCCCTTAACTCATGCATCATATAAACATGGTGCTCTAGATACTAATGGAATATTCAACATAAAGCATGTTCTAGATACCAATTAAAATAAGCAAACAACCAAACATATATGCAAACACAGGAAGACATGCATATATAAAACACAAAACACAAATTCTTCTCCCCCTTTTGTCAATCATCAAAAAGGGGTAAAAACATAAAAACAAATTTTTCTCCCCCTTTTGTTTAAAAACAAAAAAAATCAAGAAGGGGTAATCAAAACATTCGAAACAATACAAAATCTTCTCCCCCTTTTTGTTCTAAACCAAGAATCAATAAAGGGTTAAAAATCAAAACATTGATATCAGTTAAAAATATGTCAATAAAGTGCATCTAGATACCAATAGAAACAAAGTCATGTAATCATAAAAGAGAGTCAAAAATACATATCATATTTTTTTTTATTGATTGTTACATGTTTTAACATATTAAAACATTTTGATACTAATTGATAAGCAAGCATACCAATGATACCAAATTGAAATATATTTCATTCAAATTCAATTTTTAAAGTCATAAAGTGTGGGAGTGGAAATCAATACCAATTGAAATAAGAAATTCAAATTTTCTCCCCCTTTATGAAATACTAACTAAAAACATTCTTAGGCTTGATTAAGGTATCAATTGAAAGACTAAATCAATTGAAATAAAAATTAAGTCACAAGCACTAGCATAAACAATATTTGTGCTTAAGATATAGAAATATAATAGCACAAATAAAACATGTAAATGTGTATGAAGATAAAATGAGTACCAATCACTAATAGATGATACCAAGTTGTAAGCATACATACACAAATCAACAAATATGAGTATACATAAAGAAATCAAATTGATACCAATTGAAAGAGTTCAATGATACCAATTGAATTAACAATAATAAGTATGGTATATCTCATATCACAAAGAAGAATCCGAACTAGTTAAAATGAAAGTTTTGTAAACTAGTATGAAATCCTTCAAGCAAGGAATAAAACAAGATTATTTTTCATAGAAATGAAAATCACATAATAATTATTACTCTAATCAATTAAGCACAACTCATGAGAAACAAACATGAGTAATAGATATGAGTGTACAAATAAAATGTGAAGATCATAATCATGAAAAATATTTCATTAAACTCAATTATTCCTTTAAACATCAAAATTAGAAAATCATAAACTAACTAGTTTAATCTTCAATGGCATATGTATGTCTGATGCAAACTAAAATATACATACATATCCAAAATTCAACGAGTCTACTAAAGTATATGCATGAAGGCACGTGGCTCAAAAAGGATGTATATGTATAAGATTAGTTTGAACTAGAAAGACATATACATGAGGTTAACTTATAATACATGAAACATGAAAAACTAAATTTTCATCCAAAATCAATTTCATTTCAAGGTATATGTATGAATTGTCACTACACTAAGTATACATACATATCCCTAAACACAATTGAGTCCATAAATAGATTTTGCATTGAAGGCAAATGACTCAAGAGGTATACATGTATATCTTAATGTTTTGGCAAAATAAACATATACATGAAATAAAAACTCTTATAAATCCAAAAATATGAATACAAGTCTAAAATGTATGGATCATCAAAACTAGACTATACTAGCACATCTAATGGGTACAAATATGCATTCAAGCTCAAACATATATAAAGATTAATTTGTTTCCCATTATATGTACAAGTATACAACTAGTCTTAATGAAAACTAACATCTAAACATGTAATCAAGTCATGAAGCATTAAAACAAACATGAATACCATATTTTTAAATAAAACACATATAAGATTCATCAAAAATTATTTTATTTGAATTCTAAAATACATAAACATGCAAATGGACATAACAAGTGCAAATGAACGAATCATCAAAACTTAGCTCATACGTGTGCATATAGTGAATACAAGTGAGCATGAAGAACAAGCATATAAGAAACAATTGTAGTTCACTATTTGCACAAGTATAATGCAAGTTTTGATAAAATCTACATTTAAACATGTTATCACCACATGAAACATTAAAACAATCATAAAAGAACATCATGATAAAACTAAAACATGATTACTATGTAAATTCACATGTATTAGATTCATGATGTACATTATAGCTAAACAAACGGTGAGAACACTAAATATGAATTCAAGTGAGCATATGTGTCTCAAATACTATACATGTATGTCATGGATCTAATAATCATGGAATTTACACACTAATCCAAAGACATCAAAAATATGCTTAAACAAATGAGACATGCTATAAATAATGAATCATAAAAGCATGTAAACAAATAATATGAGAGTTAGAGATTTATACCAAAACCGATGAGGGCACTTCTCTAATTCTCCAAAATAAGGTGGTCCTCCCACCAACTCTTCCCTTGAAAGTGATGCATCCATATGATTTCCTTTAAGTCCGGAACGCATCCACTCCAAGGTGTCAACACTCTCACGTCATGTGAGACCCCACACCTACATCAAAAATTGGAGGGGTGGTCTTTGGTACCCATACCTTCTTGGGTCCATGGGGGTTAGTCCCTTCTCTAACCCAAACAAACTTATTTGCTAAATTTATATTATTTAATCTATCAAAGCAAAATTTAGCAAGGTGGCTATTACGACCACAATGTGTACATGTGTACACATGAGCAAACATGTGAGAAGTGTGTCCGTGAGGAGCATGTGTATGCCGTGGAGGGTGTGCATGCATAAAAGTTGGAACTTGTTTCATACGAACCAAGGTTTCCAAGCGAGTGTGGTTCATGGCACATTGGCTCATAGTGGAGCCCAAACAATCAACCTTCTTCTTAAGCATGGATATATCATTGTTAATCAAAGAAGAAGTGTGGCATGCAATAGGTGTTCTAGGTGAAACTACCCTAGCATGGCAAACATGTGCATCCATATTATTTTTTCAAAACAATATTTTTCTTTAAATAAATTTCTAATTCTTTTGAAATAAATTCAATTTCATTTTTCAAAGAATGGTTACTTTTTAAAACAAAATCAAGTTTTGAAGTTAAAGAATCATTTTTCTTCAAAACATCTTCACAATCATTTTATTTTTCAAAATTTTATTTTCATTTAAAGCAAGATTAAGTTGAGATTTTAATGAGTCCCTTTCATTAGCAATCTCATCCTTCTCTTGCAAAACAACATCAAGTCTAGCAATCAAATTTTTATTTTCATTATTAATGCCTAGACTCTTCTTTTTCAACAAGTTATATTTTTCTATTAGTTTTTCACAAACAATAGATAGTTCTTCATTTAAAGCATGGGGATCAACAAAATCATTTGAAGAACTAGCACAATCATTACTGTCTAGTTGAGTTTCCGATTGTACCTCAAGGGAGTCATTCCCTTGGACCATGTAGCATTGTTGTGATTCGGATTCTCCACTAGATTCCTCTTCTTGTTGGATTTGGACTTGAAGCTTGGAGGTGGTGGTTGTTGTCAACTTGTTCCATACTGCAAAAGCGGAATCAAGATTAGAAACACATAAAAGATAGTCTTTAGGTAAAGTGCTTCTAATGGCCTCTAGGGCTTGTGCATTGGCCCCTATATGAATGAGGTTACCAAGATAGCATTTCTTGGTAGCCGCAAGGAAAGTATGTAAACCTAGGGTTTGAAGGTAAATGGACATTCTAGTCTTCCAAACAAGAATGTTGGAAGCATCATACATAGGTGGGGTCATGAAGTCCATGATAAACTAATGTATGCAAACAAGTATTATGCAAACAAGAGATTAGCAAGCAAATGGATCACTCCTAGGATGTTAAGCCTAATATCAGGAGCACTAGCTCTGATACCAATTGAAAGTACACCTAGAGGGGGGGTGAATAGGTGTAAATGCTAATCTAAGGCTAAATGCAAACTCTAATGCTCTAAAAGCGGAAGCTAATGCAAGTGTTGGACAAACTAATACAATTCAACAAGTGTAGCCGAATTCCCCTTGCGAGGCTCTGAACTAACTCCTCTTGATTCCCCTTAAAATGGGTTGAGGTGCTATGTGAAGCTCTTGTTGGATGAGTATAAGTTAGGCACACACACACAAGCAATCCAAGCAATCAAGGATATAGCAATACAATGCACACAATTAAGCCAAGCAAGTATAGATGAATTGCAATAGAAATATATGCAAGGCAATATGAAACAATGCTCAAAACACAAGCAAGTATATATGATGATATGAATGGATGATGCTTGCACAAATGTAAAAAGAGTAGAGTTGAGAGAAATTGGATCAAACGCAAAGACCAAGATGTGTTTCGAGGTTCGAGCCCCTAGCTCTACATCCCCGCCTACACCACCGTGTAGGATTTCCCAATCCACTATAGGAGTACCAAACTCCTCTCTCAACCTTACAAAGCCACCGAGGCTATACAACCACAATCCACACCTCTACCGAAGAGGTATACGGCCCGTAGCCGAAATACAACAAACCCACAACCTCTACCGAAGAGGCTCACAACAAACTCAATCACCCGATCACCTCTACCTAAGAGGAATTCACAAATAACAAGGGTGTTTTACAATAAAGAGGTTTACAACAACAACCTCAAACACTTCTCTTTCTTTTTCTCTTTTCTTTTTCCACACAAAACAAAGATCCTAATAACTTAGGATAGAAGATATAGCTCAAGTGGAAACTAAGTGTTTTGGAAACAAGCAACAAAGAAAAATACTTGGGAAAATTCTTGCTAAAAGATATAGAATGAAAATCAACACAAATATCCCAAATCCTATTTTCTTTGATTTCCAAAAACACAAAACAAATAAAGATGAATCACTTTTAGCACTTAAACTCTTTTGAAAACACTTTTAAAACAATGAAAAAGATCTGGAAAAACTAGCACAAAAATCTTAACCAAAAACTCCAAACAATGGGGTTTATATAGCCCCTATACAAAACTAGCCGTTAGGCTGACGTGTCAGCCTGACAGGCGGTCGGTCGACTGGCCGGTCGACCGTCCAACGGCTATTTTTGACCGTTGACAGCTGCCGGTCGACTGGTCGGTCGACTGGTAACAACCCGAGACCAAACCTGTTTCAGTACAGTCGACTGGCCGGTCGACTGGCCGACGTGCACAGTTTTGTGCACGTCCGGTCGACTGGTCGGTCGACTGGCCGCTTGGCCCAGTCGACTGTCCCAGTCGACTGGCCCAACCTGGCAGACAGCAAAAATAGGTCAGGTTGGAACGCATTTTTGAGGTCTAAAACGTTCGAATTTGGAAATAAGTATATAGGATGAAGTTGTAGATATTGAAGTCTACTTTCTAATGCAACTTAAATCAAATCAATATCAATTCAGAATTAAAAGTTATCAATAAAATACTAAAAGGTGTCAAAACAGAAACTGTAAACTGTTTTCAGAACAAGAATAGATTTCAACCAAATATTTGACAACTTTAAAATTAGAATCAGGAAATGGTTATTAAATAAGAAATTTAGATCTGAAAGTTATCTTTGAGATGAAAGTTAAATCATGTTATTTGAATATAAAAATAAAAAGTTATGATAATAATTATAGAAGGGTGTCAAGCCTTGAAATCCAAAACCGATTCAATCAAAAACCAAACATGTATTTTTATCAAACATGATTTTCCAAACATGAATAGAAAATCAAAATAAGTTTATCTTGAAGGTTAACGCATGTATGTATAGAAAGAAATCATCTACTATACATATAGAATATGAAAACTTGTTTTGATCAAACTATTCATGAAAACCAAATATCAAAACATAAAACTTGTGTGTTGTGCACTTGAGCATATCAACTAAACTAAGCTTTACAAATGGATCTAAAAACTCTATCTAAACTAGGATACCTAAGTCTTGCTTGTAGATCTTCTATCTTCAAGTAGACTAGCTCCCAAACCGTGATCTTCCAAGTGCAAAGGTATAATCTTGAAGCTTTGGCACCGGAATCACCATGATATGCTTCCAAAACCCTTGTTGAAGCTAATCATCAAAACTAATAACCTGCTAATGATCTGAAACTTAGAAACACAAGATTATTAGTAAACATAACTACATGAGTGAGTCATCATCAAAACTAGAGTGGAAGGCCTTTGGGCCAACAATCTCCCCCTTTTTGATGATGACAAAACTCATGGAGTTATATATGCATGGATTAAAGTTAAGCTTCAAAGAAGCTCCCCCTTAACTCATGCATCATATAAACATGGTGCTCTAGATACTAATGGAATATTCAACATAAAGCATGTTCTAGATACCAATTAAAATAAGCAAACAACCAAACATATATGCAAACACAAGGAAGACATGCATATATAAAACACAAAACACAAATTCTTCTCCCCCTTTTTGTCAATCATCAACAAAGGGGTAAAAAACATAAAAACAATTTTTCTCCCCTTTTTGTTAAAAACAAAAAAAATCAAGAAGGGGTAATCAAAACATTCGAAACAATACAAAATCTTCTCCCCCTTTTTGTTCTAAACCAAGAATCAATAAAGGGTTAAAAATCAAAACATTGATATCAGTTAAAAATATGTCAATAAAGTGCATCTAGATACCAATAGAAACAAAGTCATGTAATCATAAAAGAGAGTCAAAAATACATATCATAATTTTTTTTTATTGATTGTTACATGTTTTAACATATTAAAACATTTTGATACTAATTGATAAGCAAGCATACCAATGATACCAAATTGAAAATATATTTCATTCAAATTCAATTTTTAAAGTCATAAAGTGTGGGAGTGGAAATCAAATACCAATTGAAATAAGAAATTCAAATTTTCTCCCCCTTTATGAAATACTAACTAAAAACATGCTTAGGCTTGATTAAGGTATCAATTGAAAGACTAAATCAATTGAAATAAAAATTAAGTCACAAGCACTAGCATAAACAATATTTGTGCTTAAGATATAGAAATATAATAGCACAAATAAAACATGTAAATGTGTATGAAGATAAAATGAGTACCAATCACTAATAGATGATACCAAGTTGTAAGCATACATACACAAATCAACAAATATGAGTATACATAAAGAAATCAAATTGATACCAATTGAAAGAGTTCAATGATACCAATTGAATTAACAATAATAAGTATGGTATATCTCATATCACAAAGAAGAATCCGAACTAGTTAAAATGAAAAGTTTTGTAAACTAGTATGAAATCCTTCAAGCAAGGAATAAAACAAGATTATTTTTCATAGAAATGAAAATCACATAATAATTATTACTCTAATCAATTAAGCACAACTCATGAGAAACAAAACATGAGTAATAGATATGAGTGTACAAATAAAATGTGAAGATCATAATCATGAAAAATATTTCATTAAACTCAATTATTCCTTTAAACATCAAAATTAGAAAATCATAAAACTAACTAGTTTAATCTTCAATGGCATATGTATGTCTGATGCAAACTAAAATATACATACATATCCAAAATTCAACGAGTCTACTAAAGTATATGCATGAAGGCACGTGGCTCAAAAAGGATGTATATGTATAAGATTAGTTTGAACTAGAAAGACATATACATGAGGTTAAACTTATAATACATGAAACATGAAAAACTAAATTTTCATCCAAAATCAATTTCATTTCAAGGTATATGTATGAATTGTCACTACACTAAGTATACATACATATCCCTAAACACAATTGAGTCCATAAATAGATTTTGCATTGAAGGCAAATGACTCAAGAGGTATACATGTATATCTTAATGTTTTGGCAAAATAAACATATACATGAAATAAAAACTCTTATAAATCCAAAAATATGAATACAAGTCTAAAATGTATGGATCATCAAAACTAGACTATACTAGCACATCTAATGGGTACAAATATGCATTCAAGCTCAAACATATATAAAGATTAATTTGTTTCCCATTATATGTACAAGTATACAACTAGTCTTAATGAAAACTAACATCTAAACATGTAATCAAGTCATGAAGCATTAAAACAAACATGAATACCATATTTTTAAATAAACACATATAAGATTCATCAAAAATTATTTTATTTGAATTCTAAAATACATAAACATGCAAATGGACATAACAAGTGCAAATGAACGAATCATCAAAACTTAGCTCATACGTGTGCATATAGTGAATACAAGTGAGCATGAAGAACAAGCATATAAGAAACAATTGTAGTTCACTATTTGCACAAGTATAATGCAAGTTTTGATAAAATCTACATTTAAACATGTTATCACCACATGAAACATTAAAACAATCATAAAAGAACATCATGATAAAACTAAAACATGATTACTATGTAAATTCACATGTATTAGATTCATGATGTACATTATAGCTAAACAAACGGTGAGAACACTAAATATGAATTCAAGTGAGCATATGTGTCTCAAATACTATACATGTATGTCATGGATCTAATAATCATGGAATTTACACACTAATCCAAAGACATCAAAAATATGCTTAAACAAATGAGACATGCTATAAATAATGAATCATAAAAGCATGTAAACAAATAATATGAGAGTTAGAGATTTATACCAAAACCGATGAGGGCACTTCTCTAATTCTCCAAAATAAGGTGGTCCTCCCACCAACTCTTCCCTTGAAAGTGATGCATCCATATGATTTCCTTTAAGTCCGGAACGCATCCACTCCAAGGTGTCAACACTCTCACGTCATGTGAGACCCCACACCTACATCAAAAATTGGAGGGGTGGTCTTTGGTACCCATACCTTCTTGGGTCCATGGGGGTTAGTCCCTTCTCTAACCCAAACAAACTTATTTGCTAAATTTATATTATTTAATCTATCAAAGCAAAATTTAGCAAGGTGGCCATTACGACCACAATGTGTACATGTGTACACATGAGCAAACATGTGAGAAGTGTGTCCGTGAGGAGCATGTGTATGCCGTGGAGGGTGTGCATGCATAAAAGTTGGAACTTGTTTCATACGAACCAAGGTTTCCAAGCGAGTGTGGTTCATGGCACATTGGCTCATAGTGGAGCCCAAACAATCAACCTTCTTCTTAAGCATGGATATATCATTGTTAATCAAAGAAGAAGTGTGGCATGCAATAGGTGTTCTAGGTGAAACTACCCTAGCATGGCAAACATGTGCATCCATATTATTTTTCAAAACAATATTTTTCTTTAAATAATTTCTAATTCTTTTGAAATAAATTCAATTTCATTTTTCAAAGAATGGTTACTTTTTAAAACAAAATCAAGTTTTGAAGTTAAAGAATCATTTTTCTTCAAAACATCTTCACAATCATTTTTATTTTTCAAAATTTTATTTTCATTTAAAGCAAGATTAAGTTGAGATTTTAATGAGTCCCTTTCATTAGCAATCTCATCCTTCTCTTGCAAAACAACATCAAGTCTAGCAATCAAATTTTTATTTTCATTATTAATGCCTAGACTCTTCTTTTTCAACAAGTTATATTTTTCTATTAGTTTTTCACAAACAATAGATAGTTCTTCATTTAAAGCATGGGGATCAACAAAATCATTTGAAGAACTAGCACAATCATTACTGTCTAGTTGAGTTTCCGATTGTACCTCAAGGGAGTCATTCCCTTGGACCATGTAGCATTGTTGTGATTCGGATTCTCCACTAGATTCCTCTTCTTGTTGGATTTGGACTTGAAGCTTGGAGGTGGTGGTTGTTGTCAACTTGTTCCATACTGCAAAAGCGGAATCAAGATTAGAAACACATAAAATATAGTCTTTAGGTAAAGTGCTTCTAATGGCCTCTAGGGCTTGTGCATTGGCCCCTATATGAATGAGGTTACCAAGATAGCATTTCTTGGTAGCCGCAAGGAAAGTATGTAAACCTAGGGTTTGAAGGTAAATGGACATTCTAGTCTTCCAAACAAGAATGTTGGAAGCATCATACATAGGTGGGGTCATGAAGTCCATGATAAACTAAATGTATGCAAACAAGTATTATGCAAACAAGAGATTAGCAAGCAAATGGATCACTCCTAGGATGTTAAGCCTAATATCAGGAGCACTAGCTCTGATACCAATTGAAAGTACACCTAGAGGGGGGGTGAATAGGTGTAAATGCTAATCTAAGGCTAAATGCAAACTCTAATGCTCTAAAAGCGGAAGCTAATGCAAGTGTTGGACAAACTAATACAATTCAACAAGTGTAGCCGAATTCCCCTTGCGAGGCTCTGAACTAACTCCTCTTGATTCCCCTTAAAATGGGTTGAGGTGCTATGTGAAGCTCTTGTTGGATGAGTATAAGTTAGGCACACACACACAAGCAATCCAAGCAATCAAGGATATAGCAATACAATGCACACAATTAAGCCAAGCAAGTATAGATGAATTGCAATAGAAATATATGCAAGGCAATATGAAACAATGCTCAAAACACAAGCAAGTATATATGATGATATGAATGGATGATGCTTGCACAAATGTAAAAAGAGTAGAGTTGAGAGAAATTGGATCAAACGCAAAGACCAAGATGTGTTTCGAGGTTCGAGCCCCTAGCTCTACATCCCCGCCTACACCACCGTGTAGGATTTCCCAATCCACTATAGGAGTACCAAACTCCTCTCTCAACCTTACAAAGCCACCGAGGCTATACAACCACAATCCACACCTCTACCGAAGAGGTATACGGCCCGTAGCCGAAATACAACAAACCCACAACCTCTACCGAAGAGGCTCACAACAAACTCAATCACCCGATCACCTCTACCTAAGAGGAATTCACAAATAACAAGGGTGTTTTACAATAAAGAGGTTTACAACAACAACCTCAAACACTTCTCTTTCTTTTTCTCTTTTCTTTTTCCACACAAAACAAAGATCCTAATAACTTAGGATAGAAGATATAGCTCAAGTGGAAACTAAGTGTTTTGGAAACAAGCAACAAAGAAAAATACTTGGGAAAATTCTTGCTAAAAGATATAGAATGAAAATCAACACAAATATCCCAAATCCTATTTTCTTTGATTTTCCAAAAACACAAAACAAATAAAGATGAATCACTTTTAGCACTTAAACTCTTTTGAAAACACTTTTAAAACAATGAAAAAGATCTGGAAAAACTAGCACAAAAATCTTAACCAAAAACTCCAAACAATGGGGTTTATATAGCCCCTATACAAAACTAGCCGTTAGGCTGACGTGTCAGCCTGACAGGCGGTCGGTCGACTGGCCGGTCGACCGTCCAACGGCTATTTTTGACCGTTGACAGCTGCCGGTCGACTGGTCGGTCGACTGGTAACAACCCGAGACCAAACCTGTTTCAGTACAGTCGACTGGCCGGTCGACTGGCCGACGTGCACAGTTTTGTGCACGTCCGGTCGACTGGTCGGTCGACTGGCCGCTTGGCCCAGTCGACTGTCCCAGTCGACTGGCCCAACCTGGCAGACAGCAAAAATAGGTCAGGTTGGAACGCATTTTTGAGGTCTAAAACGTTCGAATTTGGAAATAAGTATATAGGATGAAGTTGTAGATATTGAAGTCTACTTTCTAATGCAACTTAAATCAAATCAATATCAATTCAGAATTAAAAGTTATCAATAAAATACTAAAAGGTGTCAAAACAGAAACTGTAAACTGTTTTCAGAACAAGAATAGATTTCAACCAAATATTTGACAACTTTAAAATTAGAATCAGAAATGGTTATTAAATAAGAAATTTAGATCTGAAAGTTATCTTTGAGATGAAAGTTAAATCATATTATTTGAATATAAAAATAAAAAGTTATGATAATAATTATAGAAGGGTGTCAAGCCTTGAAATCCAAAACCGATTCAATCAAAAACCAAACATGTATTTTTATCAAACATGATTTTCCAAACATGAATAGAAAAATCAAAATAAGTTTATCTTGAAGGTTAACGCATGTATGTATAGAAAGAAATCATCTACTATACATATAGAATATGAAAACTTGTTTTGATCAAACTATTCATGAAAACCAAATATCAAAACATAAAACTTGTGTGTTGTGCACTTGAGCATATCAACTAAACTAAGCTTTACAAATGGATCTAAAAACTCTATCTAAACTAGGATACCTAAGTCTTGCTTGTAGATCTTCTATCTTCAAGTAGACTAGCTCCCAAACCGTGATCTTCCAAGTGCAAAGGTATAATCTTGAAGCTTTGGCACCGGAATCACCATGATATGCTTCCAAAACCCTTGTTGAAGCTAATCATCAAAACTAATAACCTGCTAATGATCTGAAACTTAGAAACACAAGATTATTAGTAAACATAACTACATGAGTGAGTCATCATCAAAACTAGAGTGGAAGGCCTTTGGGCCAACATATATATATATATATATATATATATATATATATATATATATATATATATATATATATATATATATATATATATATATATATATATTTCTTTTTCTTTTTTTCTTCCCTTATTCTTAGGCTTTCTAGTTCACCCGGGTAGTGAGCCTTTAACCGATAACTCCCAGACCGGACGGTCTTAGGGCTAGATGAGAAAACATCCCTCGGGTTTAAAGACTCGAGTAAAGAAGGCCACAAAACTAAGAAGGATTATTTGTTCTTTATTATCACCTTTAGGCGTGAATAATCATGGTTCTTGAGGCATAATTATCCAGCTTAATAAGTAATTTTTTATTCATTTATACTATATATTTTTTCTTTTTTTTATTTTTGCTTTATGGCATTTTAGGTCTTTGTTTCCATCTCAAAATTGTGTTTGTGTGAAGTGCATACTATCTAAGGCAAAAAATTTAAGATAAATTATCTCTCCAGTTTATCTTACTTAGCCTATAATCTTAAACAAGATCCATTATTTCGACTAGATTTAAGATGTCATAATTAAGACTTCCTTAATTTCTAAGATCATCTTAATTTTCTTAAAAATAGATCAAAATTTTGTCTCTTATTTCAAAAAGTTTTTAAAGAAAGGGAAAGCTCCTATACAAAAGGAAAATTCTAAAATATCCTAAAAGAAGCGTAAAAAAAAGAAAATCTAAAAACTCTACGTTAGTAAACCCTCCCTCACACTTATCTCATGCATTATCCTCAATACGTCGTGATGTATGTATGCATGAAACAAATAGAGAGGGAAAGAAAAATCTCCTCAAGGTGGTGATTCCGGTGGTGGTCTGATTGGTCCACGAAATGCAGCCCAATCCAATTTTCGTAGAGTTCGGAGGAATCCACCAGAAACCTCTATAATACAACCCACTAAAATGATAATAATATTTATGATTTTTATTAAGACTTTTACCCCATCTAATTTTCAAATTTTAAAAATAATTTCAGAGTCAATTTTATCAACACCCTTGTCCTAAAATGGAGTATGAAAAGATAGAAAGATTGATTTGGACTCAAAAAGTAAAGGAACTAATACCGACTCAGGAAAATGACTTAAGTCAAGTAAAGATTCAGGAATCAAGATTGGTTCAGGTAGTGGGTCCAAATCAAGAAATTAAAACTCAAGTCCATATTCATTTACCCACAATGGAATGTGACTTTTTAGGATTAGTGATTCAAGTTCAAGAATGACAGGTATGAGAATCAAAACTGACTCTAAAATGTTGCTCAAGTTGAGTAACAAACATGAGTCAATATTAATTCAGGAATTTGAACTGAATTACAAATTTGAGAATCGAAGTCACATTCTTATCTAAGTTCAATTTCGTTGAAAGAAAAACTTGCTAATTTGTCAATGAGACATTCAAAAGTATGAATTGGTCAAGTTCAATTTGTTGATCATAAAAGATTGGCGATTCAATTTCACGATGGATTGGCACAGGATCCAATGTTGACTCAGGAAAAAGCCTGAAATCAAGTAAAAACACCTCAGTCATTATGGAATTAGGCAGTGAAATTGAATTACCAAGTTGAGGTTCAGGATTATATTCATGCTCAAGTTTAATCTCAGAAAAAGGATAACTTACCAAAATATCAATTGGATTTTCAACATTTGAAGTTTGTTCAAGTTCAGATAGGTGTGCTGAAATTGAATTTTGGTTTCCAAAATGGCAAGAGTCCTAGGTTAGATCAATAGAGTTAGGGATATCTAAATTGGTCAAAGGTTGATAAGATAGAGTTTTCTCATTCCTATAAATGCTAACCAGTTGACTCAATTGTGTTTTCAACCTATTGATAGACTGGGCAGAAGATTTTTAAATTGTAGTGAGGACTCCAGCAAAATTTCTATACTCTTTTCTAGATGTGATTTTTCTTCAAGTGAATGGTCCAGAAAGGGAGTATAAGATTCTTGGTTTTGGAAAGATAGTGAAGGTCGTGAGTCCAACATATTTTGAGATTAAAACTCAGACTCACGAAAACACTCCATACTCGTTTTTAGGGTAGATGGTTGGTTATTCTGAATAAGTGAAACTGAGTATGAATCATGAAATTATTGTGGAATTGGTGAATTGAGCTTATTTTGTTGTGACTCAAGCATGACTTGTATAGCTTCTATACTCTTTTCTAACTCAGATTTTTCTTCAATGGGTGGTCCAGGAAAAGAAGTATAGGAAGCAAAATTGGGGAATGGAGATTGTGAAAACTATGAAAATTGTGGACAAGGTGGTGAAAAATTGGACTCGGGGGAGGTGAATCCCCATTGACTCTGTGACGAGTTGAAATTATTTTTAAAATTATAGTCATAAGATTGGGGGCATGGGTTGTATTGATTCGGATAAGTCCAACCCAGTGTATTTGATTGGTTCATATTGTAAAAAATCGAGTTGGAATTATCCAAAACAAATGGGGTCGGTGTGAAATATAGATTCATGTTAGAATTGAAAAAATTGTTGTTGTTGAATTCTATTTCACAAACAATCACAAACAAAAAGAAAAAGCAAACAAACAAACAAAAAGAAAGAAAAAGTCAACACCAAGCCTATACTAAGGTTGACCTTAACCTAGACGACTCCTAACTGGTCGATTACCTGGGGGAGGTTGTTGCTTGAATCTGAACACAAGCTAATCGATCGGTAGGGACAAAATACGGTGGAAGGTATCCATGCGTAAGCAACGGGCCTTAATTACGCCAAACCATGGTATTTTTGAGGCGTAACCTCTTAATCCCCAACCTTAGACACCGATTTCACAAGAGTAAGATTCAAAACAAGTTCCACCCACGGTTAATCTCTTAATGAGTTCGAGATGGACTAGGAGCCAACGTCTATCAAATTTTATTAGGGCTTGGGTTGTGTGAGAGGGGATGTGATTTTTGGGCTAAGGAAGGGTGATGAAATCCCCACCTCATTTTGTATTGGGTTATGCCCTTAAATCCAATTCATACAAGTGTACAATATAGATAAGAATATAACACAAAGCGAGTAAATCACCCACGTGTTTGTTCTATGTTATATGCAATGTCATATGTACACCTTAGTCCAAATCAAATCAACATAATAAAATACAGTATATTGGAATTGAATTGACACGTGCCTAAATGCAAATGTCTAAACCGTTTTAAAAGTGTCCAATTACCATATTTTAGCTTTTTAATTTATTGCAGTGTATAGGCTATCATAGCAGAAAACTAATAGTACAAATCAACTAGTTATTACAGTGAACACAGCCCAGGACGACAAGATACACAATTATCACAAAATCGCCGCGTATCTGCGACAAAAGTCGCATTTGCGCGGCTTTTCTTTAGAAGCTGGGTCCTTACTTTCTAGAGCAGGGAGATGCAAAACTGGTGTTTATTCTGCAATGTTAGGCTAATATAAAGATTGTCCTGCACACCAAATAGAGAAGAAAATATTAACAAAAACGTGAAATCAAAATCATTCTCGTCCCCGGCAACGGCGCTAAAAATTTGATCGGGTGAAACCACGCACTGAAAAATGTGAGTTTTATGAAATCAATGAAAAGCTTGTATGTGCTACTGTTCCCTTGATACTTTCGTTATAGCATTAGCTCAACGGATCGAATCCATAGGGACGGGAAGCGATAGAAGCATTAACAGTTCTTATTCACGTGTTATGTACAGGTTCTTCTTTGTTAAAGAATTAGAAAAGTAAAAGAAAAAGAGAAGAAATTCGGAGGTGATAGGTGGAAAAGGCGATGAAAGCGATGTGAAAACAAATAAAAAGTGATGGTTTTGAAAACGAAAGAAGATGAAATAAAGGTGAACTAAGAAGGTTGATAAGAAAATGATAAAAAGGTTTTGGAAATTATTTTTAAAATAAAGTAAAAAGAAAGAGAAAAACTATGAAAGAAAACTCATGTTTACTAACTATTAATTGCTTCACTAACCATGCTAACCTCTTAATGATTGTTGTCTCACATGGATCCTTGACCATCACTAGTCCTTACTTCAAGAGACAATACAGAGTATGACTCATAAGGTTGTTCTTGTACATTCAAACAACACATTCATACCACACAACAAGTTGCAAACTACTATTGAATCATCAAAATCAAGTAGAGGTGAGCATGAAATAAAGAAGACATTGCAAGTTAGCAAGTTAGTGGGTTAGATATTAGAAATGTTAGAATGTTAGAATCTATCATCATGAGCCATCAATGGCTCTTGCAAAAGTAAGACTGTAGAGGCTACTAAATTCATGTAGATTATCAAGTAAGTGGTTAGATGGTTAATGGTTAGTAGTTAGTCACTATGAGAGAAAAGTTAGCTAAGCATCATGTAGAAGATGGAGAAAATTACAATGGAGAAGAAAGGAGGCACCTTTACATAGATTATCACCATTTTTTGCATCAATATCTCTCTATCTCTCTCTGAATCTCTCTGCCCTACTACAAGATCTAAAAAGGTAGACCAAATAACTAATTCTCAAAACCCTATTTTCTTTGAAATAACAAATACTTTAAAAACAAATAAAGAATAGCAATTTGAACCAAAAACTTTTTGCTTAAAACACTAGAAGAGATCTGAAATTTTTGGCTCTAAAAATCTTAGTGAAAATCCCAAACAAATGGGGTATTTAAAGCCCTCCAAAGAAACTAGCCGTTGGGCTGATCTGTCAGCCTTGGCGGCTGGCGGTCGACCGCCCGGTCGACCGTCCCAATCCAGAGAGCAAATGCTCTTTGGCCGGTCGACCGATCGGTCGACCGCCCACGCCTTACGGTCGACCGATCGGTCGACCACCCCACCCGAGAGTGGGGTTCTTGCAGTCGGTCGACCGCTCGGTCGACCGGCCCAAGTGGCAAGCCAGCGTGCACGTTTTGTGCACGTCGATCGACCGGTCCGGTCGACCGACTCTGGGTCCGGTCGACCGCCAGAGTCTGGCAGAAGGCATTCTGGGACAGAAAAACTTGGTTTAAAATATTCTAAAAAAAATCCCATAAAACTTCTAAAATTTCATAAAAATAGTTTCTAACTTTATATTTGAAATACAAACATGTGTGAAAAATTTTAACCCATATTTCAACTAATTTGAACCATTTTTTGTGTTATGGAAATTTTACCGAAAACTAAATCCTGTATTTTCCAAACTTTGATTTTTCAAATTAAAAAATTCGTTTTGTCCAAAACTCAACTAAATACAAAAACATGATACTTAAACACTTTGAAGCATGTTGCTTATGGACATAAGTCCAATATACATGAAACATATATATATCTATGTTTTTAACTTTAATTCGGAAAATAAGTTTTGTTAAAAATACCAAAACACCAAAACTCATGAATAGGCATATCAAAATAAGTTTGTCTCAGATATGAAGCATGTATGTATATAGACCAATCTAATATACATAAAAACCATGTAAACTTGTTTTGATTCTATCTATTTATGAAAACTAATATCGGTTAAACCAAAAACCGAAAACCAATATCCAAACCATAAAAACGTGTGTGTTGTGAACTTGAGCATATCACACTATTCTAATCTTTACAAATGGATCTAAAACAAATCTAAACTAGATATCGATGTCTTCTTGTAGAACTCTGTCTTCAAATCGACTCGATCCAACACGTGATCCACCGAGCTTGACTCCAACGAGTGCTATATATGATCTTGATGCTCGTGCTCTGGAATCACCATGTGAAAGGCTTCAAAACTTCTTTGTTGAAGCTAATCACAACTAATATCTTGATTAGAGATCTAAAACTAAACATCACAAGATTATTAGTAAACATAACTACATGAGTTAATCATCATCAAAACTAGAGTGGAAGGCCTCTGGGCCAACATTTCTCCCACTGGGATGTCTGGGAATACATTCCCAGGGTGGAGGCCCATTATGCAGCGAGGAGGCCCCGCTCTTGTATAACCGAGCGAGGGAATTATCAACTTCCCTACGTGAACGGATTCAGTAGTCCGACTTACTTGCTACTGCATCTTCCGAGCCCTCGTCACGCATTGAAAGAAGGACAAGGGAAATACCGCTTGCTAGACAGGAGATAGAACTTCTCGCCATCTAATTTGAAAATCTATTGCCCCTCTCCGGCTAGCAGCTGGCGATCATGGTCTGGCGCTGCATCTCCGAACATGAAGCCGGGCTTCTGATAGATTCTTCGGTCAGAATCTTCAAGGGGAGCAGTAGTTAAGATGCTCCTCATGGTGCGTTGATCCCCACCGTGAATAAGTGTATCCCGAGCAGGAGAGCTTCGCTCGCTGAACAGCGAAGCCTGCCTTGAAACTGCAAGCTGACATTGCCATCTAGCCTCCTGGTTGTGCCAAAGAGACTGTTCAAAGGACCAGGAGTATAGTGCACTGCAAGAGCAAAGAAAAACTACGATTAGTTCATCAGCCAAACAAAGGCTAAAATGAGAATGCAACTTTTATTAAGGCATAGCCTCGCTCTCCGAGCGAAGCTGGCCTAATAATAGCTTCGCCCCGAAGCTTAGCTTCGCAGCTGCAGCGTAACTCCGCACTCCACACAAAAGGCAGGATGCAGAAAAATGTCAAAGTGTTAGCTTCGCTCTGGAAGATTAACAGAATGCGGCAAAGCCCCAGGGGCTAACTTCGTCAGAAAGGTGTTATTGCCTAAAGACTATTTTAAGCGCATTAAGGTCCTTTTCAGTTACACTTCTAAGGACAGCTTCGCATCCTGTCATTCAACAGGATATGAACCGCCTAAGGGATAGCTTCGCCTGGAAGCTTAAAGAAGAAACCCTTCGGTTCTAATATTCCCAGTCAAGAAATCAAGGGAAATTCAGGGAATTGAACTCCCTAAAATCACAAGATCATGATTGATCGTTCTGGATTCATCTAAAGATAGCCAGAAATCAGCTTTAAAAGAGATGGCAATTTCTAATCAAAAAGGGAAAGATCCCTACCAGCGATCGGTCGTTCGATGACCGGAGGAGGAGAAGGACCCTCCGTCGTAGAGGTTGCGACCTCTTTTCCCGCTCGTCTCTTGGGAGCCATTGAAGAACGGAGGAGGTTCTTGGATTCTCAAGTAAAGAAGGAAGAAGAAGAAAAGAGTCAAGTGCTCTGAAAATTTCAGAGAGAAGTGATGACCTTCTCTCTCAGCCCAATCAGGCTTTTATAGGCTAATGATTGCCTAAACGACGCCTAGAAAAGAGTACAGGCTGTCGTTTCAAATTAATTTGAAACGGCGCCTAAAGCGCCTTTCGAGAAGCGCTGATTCAGCCCCACTAAGGGTTAACTCCGCCACGAGTCAAGTGCTGACTTAGCGCGACGTATCGATAACTTTGCCGAAAAGCATGCCTTAGCTCCGCTAAAAGCACAGTCCGAACTTCACGAAGACTTTATGCTAGCTTCGCTGGAAGCTCGTTCCTGATTCAGATGGATCCTGTCTTTAACTTCACACGAAGTTTAGCTCCGCCGGTCCCCTTCAAGTGTTCTCGAATCGAAAAGAAGGAGAAGCAAATCAGATAAGCAGAAACTGAACTTTTATTGATTTAAAAGGGAAGGTACATTGATACTATTACATCAAGTTGTGTTTCATACAACAGAATCATTTGCTCAAAGGCATACAAGTGGTCCTATCTACTTTCAAGCCTAACCAACTGGACACAAAAGGCCTTCCTCCTGCACAAGACCGTAATCCTTCGTATAATGGCAGATGTTGCCATCAAGGAGCTGGATCTTCTTTGATCAAAATTGGTAAAGGACCGATTGCCACCAGAAGGCTGAATCTTCTTTGATGAAAATTGGCAATGGAAGGATCCGAGACCTTACAGGTGACGTCCACTTTGCCGAAGTGGATCATCTCGGATAAGCGACTACCATCCTCGCGTCAAAGTGGATCATCTCGGATAAGCGACTGCCAACCTCTTCTGGAACACACATCAGCTACCTCAGTTTGTTCCTCCTGCTTAGGATTAAAATTTCAACTGGAAGAGCAAGAGGCAACTTCTTGGTCTCTTTCATCAAGTCACAAGACTGGCGAACATAGCTCACTGCAATGCAAACTGAAACAAGTTAGCAGTAAGTCAAAGGAAAAGCAACAAAAGTGAAATGCTAAGTCAAATTCTTTGGGGCGAAGCAATTTATATCCGATTCAGTTGTGCTTTAAAGATTGATTTCAGTTAAAGCAGAGAATAGCCTCGCTTGCACAATGATGATGGGCTAGCTCAGCATAAGCCAAGTTCTAACCTCGCCTATATGGCTAAGCCAGATTGATCCTGAGGGACGTAGTCTTGACCCACCTATATGGCAAGACTGGCTCAACCTTGAAGAGACTAAGTCCCAATTCTTGCCTATGTGGCGAACTTATCAAGCAAGCATGCAATGATCTTTCTTTGATCAAGTGAAAATGATAGCTTCGCCAGGAAGCTTGGAAACAGGGCTGAAGCCCTTCTCTGCAGATCAGTCAGATGCAAAATGAAGAACAAGGGAAATCAATCCCTGAGGCAGCTATTAAAGCCAAATTAAGGGGGATAAACTCCCTAAAAGTTATCAGTTCATTGGTAAAGTCTCTGGATGACCGAGACTTACCGGTTCTTGGCCGAGTAATGACCAGAGTGGGTATCCCACTAGTTCAGAGATCTGAGTATCCCTCTCTAATAATCAAGAGAAGATATGAGCAGACCGCTTCTCTTCAGAGGACCTCAGGTGTCCTATTTATAGGCCTCATGGCCTGAGCGCACCGCTACGGCTTCAAGCATAGAAGCGCGAGCGGATTTAAGGCATTTATTGAGCCTTGAGAAAGGGAACGGTTTTCCTCGAAAACGCGCAAGGAAGGAATGATCTCCCTCGTCAATGTGAATTTATTGGGCCTTGAGAAAGGGAACGGTTTCCCTTGAAAACGCACAAGGGAGGAATGATCTCTCTCGATTAATGCAAGAGAAGTTATTCTAATCTCGAAAAAGGAGCAATCCTTCTCGTAACCGGTCGAAAGCAGTTGGCCTCAGGAAAGGAACGACGTTCCAAAGCGAACTTATTCCGGAAGACTCAGACGCGGAGCTACCCAGACGCGGAGCTACCCAGATGCGAAGCTACCCAGAATCGCGAATCTACACGATTCTTCGACGAACTTATCCCAAAGCAGGATTGAAAGCGAAGCTGAACTCAGCCACCATGGCGACGTTCGTACTTCACATACCGCAATCAAAGCAATTCAAAGTATTTCGAAGTCTGAGCCATTCCATTACAGACTTTCGAAAACTTTGAAGGGGGTCTTGTTGACACTTTAAAAAAGAAGATCCTGACTGGCCTGAACAATGTCTAAACTTGTTGACATTTATGAAAGACAAGTGACAGACAAGCTGACGACCAGTTCTGTACTTGTTGACATTTAAGAAAGACAAGTGAGACAAGCTGACGACCAGTTCTGTACTTGTTGACATTTACAAAAAATAAGTGACAGATGAGCTGACGACCAGTTTTCACCCATCCCCGAGGGACAAAGAAGCAAATTGAACTCTACTGATCCAGTGAAGCAGACAGTGAGCCCTGATTGTCTCTAAACAGACCTCAGCAGGTCTAAGATTCTAGCACTTAGCATCACATGAGCCCAAAGGGACAGCCTCGCCCGAGAGGCTAAGATCATCCAACTTCTCCTTCAAGTCATTCACAGCTCCGTCAGGGAGCCAACTTATAGCTTCGCCTGAAATGCTCAGTTAACTCCGCAGAGAGTTAGCTTCACTCGAAGCCACACTCAACCGCGCAGAAGGATGTTCGGTAGCTTCGCCACAAACGTTATCTAGCTCCACTGAAGAGCTTTTCTTCTAACTTCGCCAGATGCTCCTTCCAGCTCCGCTGCGAGCTCGATGCGGCAGCTCCGCTGCGGTCTGTTATGGTCAACCTTTGACCAACTAAATCTTCAGATGAGATCAAATCTATTCAGGATCAAGATCAAATCCAATCAAGATCAAATCTGAGATCAAATTTGGCAGTTGATTGCCATAATCTCTTGACTCTTCTAAAACGAGTAAGAGGATCAGGGAAAATCTTTCAATTATATGGAAAGGATTAAAACAGATCAGGAGGATCAACGCAACCTGCTACTTTTAGCTTCGCAGAAGCTGATTCTAGCCTCGCAGCAAGGCTACTTTTCAGATTTAAACAGATTTGATTCAATCTGTTTTCATATTTTCAAGGGACAATTATACCCTTGCTCTCCCTATAAATAGCCCACCAGGGCACAAGGAGAGAGGACCGAACCCCCAGAGAGACGGCACGGGATCTCCACAGGCAGAGACCTCCACAAGCCAGAGAGAGGCTAAACAGAGAACTATTCTCTTGCTTCCAAGAATTCAGAGACTTTAGAGAACTGCTTCTCTAATCAGGGTGCTGATACCCTAATACCTTCTTCTCAAGGAATCTCCGGAACCAGGCGAGAAGGAATTCCTAAGCGAAGGCGGTTTTGAGAAGTAACAAGAGGTTCTACCAACCTTCTGTTCTCCGATTCCCCGAACCAGGCGAGAAGGGAATCTCATCGCTCGCATCGTCAAAGGGACAAAGTGGTCGCGCGCTGACCAGACTCCTATCGGCATACTTCTCCAGAATCTCCGAGGAGATCTACTTGTAATCTTTTGTGTTACTTGTAATTTAGTTCCTCGACACTTTTTTTGTAAGTTTTTCCCTTTACAAAATCAATGAAAAACACCAACTAGTCTAACTTCTTATTTGATAATCCACATGAATCTAATAGCCTCTACTTGGCCTTGCTCTTGCAAGAGCCATTGCTAGCTCATGATGATGGATCTAACACTCTAACTTCATAACTCTCTAACAAGCTAATATTACTTTACTCCATACTTACTTTAGTTTTGATGGTCTAAGTGTAGCATGCTCTTATTTTGTTGAGTTGGGATGTGATGAGTTACATATGGGCCATGCTTTGAAACGCTCTTGAACCAAGGACTAGTGATGGCCAATGATACATGTGAGGTAACTATCACTAAGAGATTAGCATATTGGTGGAGCCATTAGTAGTTAGTAGCCATGAGTTTTCTTTCTTTTTCAATTTGTTTTAGAAATACAACAAAAATCACAAATACATTCTTTTCTATGTTTTCCACTTCTTTGTTTTCATCGTACTTCTCTTTTCATTCTTTGCTTTCTTTTCTTTTCATTCTTTAAAACTTTGAAGAAACGTTAAAATACACGTGAACATACCGTGTAAGCTTTTGTCGCCTCCCGTCCTTATGGATTCGACTCGTTTTAGCCTCTATGCTATAATGGAAGTATCGAGGAAGGTAAAGTACGCACACTTTAACGCTTGATTTCAAAACAACATATTTTGTGCACGATTTTCCCACGATCAGGTACCAAAGTTAACCCTTTATTAATTGATAGAGGTACGCACCAAGACTCCAAGATGTAGAGAGTGATGCTACCTTAATAGTGGTTGCTTAATGCGTATGACATAGGATATCAAGAACTCTGCAACCTTATTAAGGTACCATAAAGGTGGCATCGTCACCTTTGGAGATGATTCAAAGGGTAAAATTATAGGTATAGGTAACATCAAGATTGATCCATCGCTTTTAATTGAGAATGTTGTTTTGGTTGAAGGTCTCAAGCATAATCTCTTGAGCATTAGTCAACTGTATAATAAAATTTTAAAGTTGTTTTTAATGATTTTACTTGTGACATTTTAGACAAAAAATAAATACCTGTGTTTTTTTTACAATTTTCGAGAAAACAATGTTTATATGATTGACATGATTATTTAGAATGCAATGCCACTTGTTTGAATATTTTTAATGAAAATTCTTAGTTATGAAATAGAAGACTAGGCCATGTTTCGTATGATCATTTATCCCGAATTACTCTAAGAATTCGGTGAAGGATATTCCTTTCTTTAAATTTGAAAAAGAGTGTATTTGTGATGTGTGGCGACTTGGGAAACAAACCAAGTTCTCTTTTAAAACAATTAAGGATATCATGACATCTAAACCTTTAGAGTTAATCCACATGAATTTGTATAGCCCAACTAAAACCAAAAGTCTTAGTGACAACTGCTTTGTTTTTGTTTTAGTTGATTATTTTTAAGGTTACATAGTTTTTTTTAGAACATAAAGATGAAGTTTTTTTGCGTTTCAATGTTTTTAGAAAAAGAGTGGGAAGAAAAAGAATTTTCAATTTTGCGTGTTAGGAATGATGAGATGTGAGTTTATCAAACATTCTTTTATCACTTATGTGAAGAAAATGGAATTAAACATGAATTTTCTTATCCTAAAACTCCACAATAAAATGGAGTCGTCAAAGAAAGAATCACACTCTCCAAAAGATAGTTAGGATTATGATAAGTGAATACAGACTCTCTTTTAAAACCTAATGTTATATATCAAATAGAGTTTACTTTTGCAAAAATACTTTTAAAACCCCTTTTAAGATTTACTATTTGAGAAAACCAAATTTGTCATATTTTAGAGTTTTTGATTTTTGTTTTAAAACACCAAAGATAATCTAGGTAAATTTGATGCCAAGTTTTATGAAGTTATATTTGTTGAGTATTCAAATACTAGTAAGGCTTATAGAGTCTTCAACAGGTCAAATTTAATTATTGAAGAGTCTATGCATGTTATATTTAAGGAATCTACTACTCTTGTGAAGAATGTTGTAGAGATTGATTTCATAGTGAAGAAATGGAGAAGATTTCTTTGAAGAACTCACCATTGTAAGAAGATGACAAGCCAAAGGATGATAAACATGGTGAAGTTCAAGAAGTGGAAATAGAACCAACTCAACCACTACGAAGGAAGGGAGATATGCTGCAAGTCATCTCAAAGATCTAATTTTAGGTGATATATCTAAGGGGGTAACTATTCACTCCAAACTTCATGATATTTATGAGCATGTTGCATTTATATCTCATATTGAGTCCAAGAACATCCTTGAAATCAAAGGCAACACATATTAGTTGTTTGCAGTGCAAGAAGAGCTCAATTAATATGAGCGCAACTAAGTTTAACACCTTGTTCCTAGGCCCTATGATAGACCAACTATTGATACTAAATGGATCTTTAGAACAAGATGGATGAGTCGGGAATGTCATTAGGAATAAGTTAGATTACTGGTCCAAGATTACACCCAAATTGAAGGCATCGATTGCGGAAACCTTTGCACCTGTAATATGACTTGAAGCCATACGGATCACACTTGACTTTACTTCTTTCAAGAATTTTAAGCTTTTTCAAGTAGATTCTAAAAGCACATTTTTAATGGTTTTATCAAAGAGGTGTATGTTGGACAACCCCTCGGATTTGTTGATCCTACACATCCGAATTTTATTTTTAAACTTGAAAAGACTTTATATAGTTTAAAATAAGCTCCAAGAGATGGTATGAAAAATTAAGTGATTTTCTTATTTCCAATGGTCTTGTTAAAAGTAAAGTTGATACCTCCTTATTTACAAAGCTTGTAGATAATGATATATTGACAGGGCAAATATATGTTGATGATATCATTTTTGGATCTACTAATAAAAAAATTTTGTAAGAATTTTGAATCATACATGAAGAAAGAGTTTGAAATGAGTATGATGGGGGAGCTTAACTATTTTCTTGCACTCCAAATCAAGCAAAGGAGTGATAGGATCTTCGTCAATCAAGCCAAGTATACAAAAGATCTTATCAAGAAATTTGGGTTAGAAGATGCGAAGATAAACAAACTTCCCATGGCTACCACTACCAAGCTTGACAAGGATGGACACGGTAAAAACATTGATATTAAACTCTATCGTAGTATGATTGGTAGCTTATTTTACTTGACGGTTGGTAGGCAGGACATTATATTTAGTGTTAATTTTTGTGCTAAATTTCAATTTGTCCTAAAGACTCTCACTTAATTGCGGTAAAACGCATTATTGATATCTTAAGGGCACTATTAGAATGAGCTTGTGGTATCCGAAGACCAGACAATTCTCAATGACGAGTTATTTGGATACCGACTATGCCGGTTGTAGAGTGGACAGGAAGAGCACTAGTGGAACTTGCTAACTTTTTGGAAATTACCTCATTTCGTGGCCTTTCAAGAAACAAAATTCTGAATCCCTATTAACCGCTGAGGCAGAGTACGTTGCGGCCGAGGCTTATTGGGTACAAGCGCTTTGGATGAAACATACTCCCTTTAATTATGATTTGCATTATAATTATATCAAAATATTTTGTAATAATATTAGTATCATTCATATGATCAAGAATACAAATCAACAAAATAAGACTAAGCATATAGAGATTCAATATCACTTTCTTAGAGATCATTATGAGAAAGGAGATATTGAAATTGATTATATTTCTATCGATTTTCAATTAACGGATATTTTTATTAAACCACTTGATTATAATAGATTTTCTTTTATCTGTAGTGAGTTGAGTGGTTGCATTATGGATTCATGAAATTTTCATTTGTTTTTTCTCAAAGTTAGTGTTAATGTTTGTTTTTCAATTGGCATTCATTTAATATACATATTCTTTTAAATTGGTATCATATAAACTTTAAATTTACTATTTTCAATTGATATTTAGATTTTAATAATTGAAATTCTTTTTTGATATCTGATAAAAAAAGGGGAGAAGATTTATGAGTTATTTATTTGAGATTGAGTTATGCAATTTCCTCTTATCCATTCTCATGTTTGTATTATGCAATGTTTTTAATACTCTTTATTTATTAGTATCATACTCTTTATTGCATACTTATTTTGGTGGTTGGATGGATGGAAGAGGGTTGGCCCATTTATGGATAATGTTCTATATTGCAAATCTAGACTTGTTTTGTTATTGCTGCATCTTTTATTCATGCACGATTGGACTTGATATATAAATATAATTTCAGAGGGAGCTTTTCAAGCTCTTTATTTTGTTTGCTTAAGTAACTCATGTGTTTTTTCATCATCAAAATGGGAGATTGTTGGCTCAAGAGTACACTCCCTTGTTTTATTTTGATGATTAGAAATCACACGAAGTTATTTGGTACAAATCAAGTTCTAGTATTTATAAGCTTACAAGGTTCAAGAGACTGGAAGTTGCTCCATTCTTTTTTAATAGGAAGTTTTGAAGAAATCAAGTTGACTTTAAAAAGGGATTCAAACTCGGACGATCAAAAGCATAAATTTTGAAGAAGCCCTCTTGATGAAGACATGAAGAGAGTGTAACTCGATGTAAGATCTTAGAGTGTTTAAGTTTTGATGTTGAATTGATGCTCAAAGTTTTGGTGTTGAATTGATGCTCAAGAATCACACATATTTGCACAAGTTATCTATACAAAAATTATTTCAAAAAGATTTCAAAAATCTTATGTTTTTGTCTCTGACTGTCGACAGCTCAATTGAACTGTCGACAAGCCTGTCGATATGTTCTTCTCAGAGAACTTTTGACAGCTGTTTCCAGTAACTCAAGTTTTTGTTGTTTTTGGTTTGCTTTCGATAGTCCACTCGACAGCTGATATGCTGTGTATCAGCTGAGCTGTCGACAGGCTTATTGGACTGTCGATAGTCTAGCTCGACAACAGCTAAAAATTTAGCTGTTGCACACTGGATTGTCAACAGCCTATTAGACTGTCGATAGCTCCAGTGGTCGTTTAAGCCTATTTTGAATTAAAACGAGATTTTCTCCTTTCAAACTATTTTGTCTTATTCTCAAACGGAAATATTTCGCTTATTAAAACTTTATCAGTGTTTTACTAACTGGTTTAGCTCTCTAATGATATTTATTTACTGCCCATATATGTATATAGGTCATTGTAGGAGAATTTTTTAACAAATGTACATACAATTTTTTAAAATAAATTTTTTTAAAGAAAATCAAAATTTTGCTTTCAAGTTTCAAGAGCTCTCAGTTTCAAATCTTTTTTTGCGAGTTTCAAGCTCTCAAGTTCAATTTTCTTAACTAATTTTTCTCTCGCACAATCTTTTTGAGCTTCATTTCTCCAATCAAAACTCTAAGAAGTTGTAAATAGAGAGTTTGTGACCTTTATGATTACCAAGAGCTTGCAAATCTCATTGGCTTTGTGTTACCTCTTGTGTAGAGGATTGAGAGTTAGAGATGTGTACTCCAGCTTTGTATAGACCTTTTAGTTCCTTTGTGGAAGATCCTTTATGGATACTGAAATTCTTCACGCGGTGAATACAAAGACGTAGAGCTTGGTGCTCGAACATCGAAATAAATCTCTTGAATCTGTGATTGCTTTCTCTTGCTCATAAACTTTTGCTTGCACTTGTGTTTTTACTTTTATTGCACTTGCTATTCATTTCTTGCATCATCTCTATTTATTGGTTTTTACTCCCTCATTCAAGGAGTCAATTGAGCACATTAATTCATTGTCTAGAGGAATATAGAGGAGAAGTGCTAAATCCCTTCATTGAGAATCTGACTTCACTTCTTGATTTGAGTTAACCGTTTGCACCATCCATTTTAAATTATTACATTACCGCAGTAGATTAGCATTACACCTATTCACCCATTCTAGGTGTACTTTCAATTGTGATCCAAATGTCCTAAAGCTGCCAAGTCATCTGCTAATGCACTATCCTTCAAGTAATACAGATTAATGCATCAATGCTCTTCAGAACAACCAACGAGCCGCCGAATATCTTGAGAACGCCTTCTCCAAAAGTCCTTCTCATGCCATGTGCCTCCAAAGTTCTAACTGAAATTAAATTCTTCTTCAACTGAGGTACATACCACACATCCTTCAACTCTCTCACCGTCCCATCGAACATCTTGATACGAACAGTACTTATCCCCTCCATACGACATGTGCGATCATCGCCTATGGACATCAAACCTCCATCTAGCTTCTCGAAGCTAGCAAACAACTCATGCTTGGGACACACGTGCTAGGTAGTCCCCGTATCCAAAATTCACTCAAATACTTCTGAATAGCCAACTGTAGGAGTAATAAAGAATGAAAATCTAGATAAGTCAGTATCATTACCATCCACCTATGCGACATTAGAGACTAATTTTGACTCCCTATTCTTGAGCCTAGGAAAATCAATCTTCCATTATCATTCCTTTTTGCAAAGAGCATACCGATTCTTTCTCAATTAACGATTACTAGTCTTGGACTTTTCAAGATCTCCCTTGCCCTTCTGATGATTGGAACTAATTCCTCTTGCAGACAATACTTTGCTCATGTGCTAATAGAAGAGTCTTTATCTTTCTTCCTTAACTCATGATTTATAAGAGCATTCGATACCTCATTATAACTAAGAGATTGTTTACATTTGATCAAGGTTAAGACGAAAGCCTCATACTCATCATCCGAAAGAGACTCAACAGGATTGATGCCTTGTCTTCATCTTGAATCACCTCCTCCACGTTAGCTAGACTTGCAAGAAGCTTTGTGTTAGTTGTTTATGTGCTCACCAATGATAATTCCCTTCTTCAACTGGAAGGGGTACAGCCTCTTTTTCAAATGCAAGAAATTCTCAATGCTCTGCGTCAAGTACTTGCCTTTTAGAATCACGCAAATCTTCCTCGCAGAAGTTTCATTCAACATATGATACTTCAAATATTGTGTCAAACAAGATCTGATAACACGCAAGCTGTCTGATTCATTTTGTCTCAATCCTTCACTAAGATCTCCTCTGATTTTTTCTCAAATCGAAGAGAATCTTTCAAATTTGATTTGATCAGTGCATCCGTCACCTTGCATCTCTATATACCAAAGTTGTTCGTGTTATCAAACTTCACCACATCATTCTTCGATTGGTGGACATTAACGATCTTCACTGTGGGTTGATTGCTATCGGCCATATCCTCCAAAGAACCAAACACAGTTACAGAAACTAATTTGAAAAAAGATCAAAATAGATAAAGGTCAAAACTTTACCTCTAACTGAAACCGCAGAGCCGATCTACTCCATCGATCCCAACAAACCCGGGAGCTATGATACCACTTGTTACATCCTCCAGAGGACCAATGCCAAGATCAGAGTTATCGAAAACAGTCACAAAAGTAAGAACAGAAAATAAAAAAAGAGAACACAATGATTTAACGAGGTTCCACAATTTGTCTATGTCCTCGAGACAGAAAGAAGAAGATTTTATTCAAAGCCAAAAGATTTTATTCAATACCAAAAGACTTTCAAAAGGTGGCTTTCCGAGAAAACACTGATCTCTGGGCTTTCAAAAGCAGCTTTTGAAAGTTTGACATCAGCTTTTGAAGACTTCGCCAGAACTGAAAAACAATCCCGATTTCAAACAATCATATCTCTATTGTTTCTTTTCAGAATTTGATGAATCAAAAATTATCTACAACTCTTATGTTGATACCAAATTCATCGAGACCTCTTTCTAGATCTTCTGATGACATCAAGCGGGTCATTCATTCTAACACTTCTTTCTCTGGGCAAACTCTAATTGAGTTAAAAAAAACTCTATTTTTTATCTTGTCCCCTACAGATGATGTGGCCGACGATGACGCTGATGTCCCATCATCAACTGGCAAAGCTGGTTGAATCGAGGGGCAACTCAACTGTTACATTACCTTCCCCTTCTCCATTCCCTCCATCAACTCCTCTCCCACCACCACCTCATCCTCCAACACCTCAACCACTGCCGCCGCCCCATCACCGTCCACCGAGCCCGACTCCCCCCCCCCCTCACTTGATCCCAATAAATCGAGAAGGTCGAGTGCGACCCCCGCCACATGTCAATGCACTCAACACGAAACATCCTCCCATAAATATGCTTGCATCTAGGCAACGTCCCCCCAACCTTATTCTCCTCCATCACACTCAAGCACACAACAAAGTCCAATGTGCGTCTCCACACGTGGCCACATGGTAGCTTATTGGGTTTGCTCTCCAATGGGCAATGATTCGAATCTCATAAGGTAGAACATATGTGAATGAGTTGATTCGGCTCAGAAAAAACAGCTTGTGTGATAACTGGCCTTCGCGTGAGGAACGCGGGGGGGGGGGGGGGGGGGGGGGGGGGGGGGGGGGGGTTGGGGGGGGGGGGGGGGGCGAAGAAGACTACAATTGATAAAAGTATGACCTCGGCAAGTAAGACCCTTCCATTGTAAGGGTATGTGCCAGCGTCCTAATTGCTAGGGTCGTGGTCAGGAGTGTTACTACTGGACATACTGTTGCTGCTTCAGCTTCTACCCATTTATTCCACCCGCTATTGACAATCACTAGCCGAAATGAGCCATTTGGCATTAGCTCACAGACCAATCATCTCACTATCACTACTTTCAAAATAGATTAGCTTGGACCAAATTATTCTACACCACCATCTTTATGACATATTTGATCTGTGCAACTTCCATTCAACGAAACGTTGTATTCGGTGGGGATTTAGAATTTGAGACCCTTGACTTCTCAAAAGAAAGGGGAAGCAAAGAAACTCTATGGCATGTTTGGTTGTAAGGAAGTTGGCGGGAGGAAGAAAATAGGGAAGTATAATTGCTCATTTTTCTATCTATCTAAATATTAGAAAAGGAAAATGAGAACACCTCTTTTTTTTTCCTTTTACACAATCACTTTCTCACTTTCAAAGTGTTACGGTTAATTTTGTGGTCATGTAAATCTCATGTGTAATAAGTTGTAACTCACAACAGTTAATTTTGTGATCATGTAAATCTCACTTGCATTCTAATTACAATCTAATTTTTAATTTTTTTAATTAATTTTTATTTTAATATTATTTTATGATAACTTTTTCACTTTCATTTTCACATTACTATTCAAAAATAAGAAAAGACATAGCATTTTCTAAACATAACACTTCCCAAAACAAAAATAAGAAAAGACATAATATTTTCTAAACTACATTTCCCAAAACATTCAAACACCGAAAAACTAAATAACTAATTTTTAAGTTTCAAAAATAATTATTACTATTTTATCACTTTCCGCCTTAACCAAGCAGCCCCGGCGGGGCCACGTCAAATAAGAATTTGCAACGGATTGCTACCAAAGACTCGGCAATATCGTACTTCTTTCCTCCTCCTTGTCCTTTTTGTCAAAACAAATGCAGTATATTAAACCAGTGGGCAGCGAAAATGACATGGCAAGCTTGAATTCTTGCTGACCGCCAAGAATCAAAATTAAGTAGGAGACGCATGTTGCACATTGTTCTACACCCTTACGATAATGTGACACTTGCTATTATTTATTTACTTAGGTTTTCAGATACGTAGCCATCAACGACTTTGATGGTGGGAAGATCTGGTGATCGTGACCGGAACAGAGGCTGTGACTTTGGCTGTGGAGGAAGAAGCCTCAGTGAACAGGCACAGATGCTGTTCTGTTATTTGCCCATGCCAGCTTGTATCTGTCAGAGGTTAATGAGGAGGTTGACATAATATTGTTGTTTAATAGCGCAATTATGATCCGTATGCAAATAGAAAATTTCTGAATGGACTTGGGCAAAGGCGGACTTGGCTTTAAGCTGGCAAGTTTTGACAGTGCACGGGCCGTGCATATTGATAGAGATTTGATGATGTTTTTTTCTCCGGTTGTTTTATCAATCAATCAATTTGCTGATACATTTTTAAAGTTCAACTGATATGAGTGATTGTTTTCAGTATATTTGCTGATGCTAAGAGTGCCGTCAGATTGGATGCAGGTCAGATATTATCTATCATATTCGCATTTAAAACCTTCGAATATGGGTGCGAATACGAATATTCATAGATGTGAAAAAATGATATTCATATCCGTCAAAATCAGACATCAGATATGAATCGGATATTAGCGGATCGGATGCGGATACTAATCGGATATGTAAAAATTGATACGGTTAATGTTAAACTAAACGGATATACTTATATTACTTTTTATCTCATCTATAACAATATTAAATGTGATACATACTATGATATTATTGTGTACATATCAATATTTTCATTGTATCCATTGTCATTCGGCTTTTATAACAATGAATTACACGACCTCTGGTGCTAAATGCCGATTCAGATGTTACGATTGATATCAAAATACTCAAAATATATCGTGCTACTCTTGCAAGAATCAAATACTTTCCGCTATAACTTTGTCACCAATTCAAAATATCAAAAATCTAATGTCTTATTCTATTGAAGAATAGTCTCTTCCATATGAATATTATTATCAAGCACCAAACATCAGGATATCGGATAAGAAACGAATAAGATATTGTTTTTACCATATCCGTATCCGAACCTAACTTTCGGATATAGATACAGATATTAACGGATGTGAAAAAATAATATCACAGATTGGAGGCGGATTCGGATGCGAATAATCCGCATCCGGTGGCACCCCTAGCGGATATAGTTTGAAATTTTAATTAGTTACATAGCACAGTTTTTATGGATTATCTGTATAAATTGTTGATTTCCATGTTGCTGGAGATTTTGTATAAATAGCTTAGCGTGAATCAAATCAGTAATCAAAAGATTTAAACTTATTGATTAGGTACCTGACCTTTTGCAAATACTTGTAACAAAATTGTTGTGCGCACCGTCAACAACCAACAGAGAATCACACTATCTCCACAACCACAAAGAACACCCAAAATCACAGAAATCACAAGAGAAGAACGCACAATCACAAAACACGCGATTTAACGAGGTTCAGCCTGAATGCCTACGTCCTCGGGGCAATCTATGGAGAGAATTTCAATTTGGAAGATGATTACAATAGCTCTGGATCTCTATGAACACAAGAGAGTCCGCAACTTATTTTTCTCTAGGCACTTAAACCCTAGAAATTACAATTAGGGCTTAAATACATAACTTCCCGAAACATCAGTTTTCAGCCTAGACCCGACTGTCGGTCGACCGGTCCGGTCGACCGACTCCCTCTTACGGTCGACCGGACCGGTCGACCGAAACAACCCGAGAGTTGGGTTCCTGCAGAGAGCCTCTCCAGTCGACCGGTCCGGTCGACCGAAACAACCCGAGAGCTCTGTCTTCTGCAGACAAAGTGTTGCGGTCGACCGGTCCGGTCGACCGCTCAAATCCTGTGCACGTTGTGCACGTCGGTCGACCGGTCCGGTCGACCGACCTCTGTCTTTTCTGCTGCTGCTGCCTTTTTCTGCCCGCTGTTCCTTTGCCTTTCGTCGTAAACTCCTTGGCAATCTTCAACAGCACCTGGCATGAATTCACCTCCTCTACTGTATTCTCTCCTCCAACAATTCTCCACCTCGGTGAAGATTTCCAAATCTGAGCCGAATGACGACTCGGAAGCGGCTGCACCAACCCGGTTGCCTACGTACCCCTTGCCAAGGGATCAAGCCGTCCGTAGTTCACCCAAATGAGCTTCAGCAAGCTCAATTCACCTGAAGGATATGAAGCAAGTCTTTGCAGTGTGCAAACTTTACTCCCGACACCACCTTTGTAAGCATATCGGCCGGATTCTCCGAAGTGTGAATCTTCAACAAGTCAATGTCACCTTCTTCCAGAATCTCCCGAACAAAGTGATACCTGACATCGATGTGCTTCGTCCTTGCATGGTAGACTTGGTTCCTTGCCAAATAAATGGCACTCATGCTGTCACAGTTTATCTTCAAGATCTCCTGTTCCACTCTCAAGTCATCGAGCAACCCCTGAAGCCAAATTGCCTCCTTCATGGCCTCTGTCATAGCCATATATTCAGCCTCTGTGGTCGACAAAGCGACGGTAGACTGAAGTGTGGAGCGCCAACTCACCGGTGCCTGCGAGAATGTGAAGACATATCCCGTCATCGACGGCGTTTGTCAAGGTCACCTTCATAGTCTGAATCCACATACCCTATGCACTCTTGCTTTCCGGTGTCGTCCTTCTCGAACACTAGGCCTACATCAACAGTTCCCTTGATGTACCTCAGAATCCATTTCACAGCTTCCCAATGACCCTGTCCAGGATCATGCATGTATCTACTCACCATGGAGACTGCCTGTGAAATATCTGGCCTCGTACACACCATTGCATACATCAAGCTACCCACCGCATTGGCATATGGAACATGAGACATATTGTAACAACCAAAATTTTATTTTACCTAATTTCTCCTCACCTTAAATATTAAGAATTTTTGGTTAAGGCATTATATAGAAGTGGTCACCCTCCATATTTCTATGTCAACAAATTGAACTAATTAATAGACCCACTTCCCTTTTTCAAAGTTTTTATTAACTATTTGATTGTGGTGACTAAAAATGATTAGCATGAAGGCTTATGTGCTTGTATTTTGGGCAAATTTATGACTTAAGCAATGGTAAAAGAAATGTCAACATAATCCTTCATATCCCCTTAATCAACCAAACTTACCCTAATATCTTTTTAGTGGTAGGTATGCATGCAAGGGGGAAGATTAAAGGGCTAAGATCTCATTGATATTTGGGGTTTCCATGTGGCATCATAAAAGGGGGGCTTGACCAAGTGGCAACATGAGAGTAACTCCCCACCTTGTAACTTGCACTCAACTTTGGATTACCAAGTTTACCCTCATCTTCATCCTCTCCCATTTCTGCAACTTTTCCTCTCCCAAGTGAAGAAAGTGAAAACCCTAGCCACCTTTCAACTCCTCTCAATAATTTTGAGAAGAGAGATTACGACACCTCTCTAGCCCTAAATCCCAGCTTATATCAACTCTGAATCAAGACTCCACGAGAGGGAAGGAAGAGACACGCGCGCGCGCAGCAAGCAGAGCCGCAACAGCACGGGAGCTGCTGCTACTTTGCCGCAAATCTGCGGCAAAGAAGGGAATTCTGCGGCATTTTGGGGGAGGGAAGGCCCGATCTTTGGGGAGAAGATTCCTGGTGAACTGGGAGAGAGATCTAGCTCTGCAAAACAGACATTTCCTGAAGGCTAACCCACTGATTTCGGATCTGAAATCCATTGTGAGTAAACCTAAAACTTTTAGAGTATATCTCCTATCAAGATTTGAAAAATTGAAACTTTGAATTTTGTGTAGGTAAACCACAAGGGTAATATTTACTATTTTTGTGACATTCTTATACTAGATGAAAATGAAAGAGGTATTACCTAGTTATTGTGCCTCGATATCATGTTGTGATGAGATACATGTGTGATATATTTGTTGTAGCTTATTAATTCAACTTAAATGAGGTGATCTAGCGTTTTTAATTCGCTGTTTTGATGGTTATATTTGGGTTAAATGAGATCTAATGAATATTGCATAATAGTTGTGTCTCTATATTATATGGATATGAAATGCATGTGTAGAATACATGTTCTAGTATACTAAATTCGCCTAAATGAACCAATTTAACACTTTAATTCGCTGTTTTTCTTGACCAACATCATGATAACCAATTTGATACGTGTATAGCATAATCTTGGCTCTTCATAAATAGAAATGGTATGATGCATTATGTGGGGTATAGGATTTGTATTAGTAGCACTCCATAAATGCCGATCGTTTAACTTGAATCATACTTCATGTTCACTAAAGTGCACGGGGGAAGACCCCTCCTTACAATATAGCATTGTGTTAGTATTGGCAAATATATGGGGTTAAGGCATATATTCATGCGAGTGAATGTGGCGTGTTATGATGTTACTATGATATTAGGTAACCCCCAAGCATATGTCTTCTTTCATATTGTTGCACATCATTTTCGGGCATGACGTGTAAGTAGTTCAATATTGCTTGTTATGCATATTATAACTTAAACTTGCATGTTGTATTTGTATAAAAGGAGGAAGGGGCCGGGCGGGAGCCGGTAGGAAGGGGAAGACGGGGATTTGACATATACTTATGAATATATATAAAAGGAGGAAGGGGCCGAGCGGGAGCCGGTAGGAGGGGGAAGACGGGGGAAACTTATATGTTTTATATGAATTATATATAAGGAGGAAGGGGCCGTGCGGGAGCCGGTAGGAGGTGGAAGACGGGAAAATTTCATTTAGATTGAATGACATCTAAAAGTGAACTGTCAAGTTGCATTCATGATTGATAATGCTTGTGTTAAACTAGAAAGTCATTTTATGTGTATAACGAGCCAAGTTGATGTGAGTGGACTCATCCACGAGAATTTCCTATATATTCATACAATTATATCTTTTGTGTCATGATATAGTTAAATGCAACTTTTGATAGTGGAGCCACGTAGACCACATATGTATGGAACTTGGGACAAGTAAGGTAGCTTGAACAAGTTGTTGTTTATGGAACTCGTCGAAATTTACCTCTTCTAAACTGTTTATCTTATGAAATTATTATATCAATACCCTATGGCATGGTTTACTCATTGAGCTGTCGAGCTCATTTTATTTTCTGTCTATCTTTTCAGGTTTGGATAAGGGTAAGGGACCTCTCTAACTGGAAAAGTTAAGTTATGGATTGCATGACTTATTGTGGTATCATTTTGACTTGGCTTTGTTATATTAAATGCGTATGTATGGACTCTATCGAAGTCTTTGAGGAAAACATGTTAGGATGGACTCGAAGTACATTTTGTCTTTATAGTATTTGAGACCTTGGTCTGGTATGTAATATAATGTTCTGGATTGTGAATTCCTTGGATATGTATGTTCTTGAACTTGGAATGATGACCATGTGTGGGAATACTATTGTTTGGAAGTAACTCTTGTAATATTGATGAAAAGATTATGCTTGCAATGGAGGAAATCAAGTTATGATATATGTTTGTGGTTAAGGTTTGGTGTATTGTGTCAAAATAAGTAGGCCTTGGAGCCGAAATTTTGATTATTGTAAGTGAGAAATAAAGGGAATATTAAGGATGATGCTGCCAAAATTTTCTTATTTTAAGAATATTGGAGATAGAATGGTGTTGTAGGCTTAATCTTGTTTATTGGAACTGGGGCCGTTACACATATGTTCACGCTCTTGAACACTCTTTGGAGACATCTTCGCTGACAATTTGAAGTGTGGCGCCATTGGTGTACTAACAGTCTTAGTATCTTTCCCGATATTAAACCTCTACAGTACCTTCTCCAGATAGCCCTTCTGAGTCAAACTTATTCTGCCAGCTTTTCTGTCTCTTGTGATCTCCATGCCCAATACTTTCCTTGCTTCCCCAGGTCCTTCATCTCAAACTCTGACGACAACATCTTCTTCAGAGAATCAATAGCAGATCTTGACCTAGAAGCAATCAACATATCATCTACATAAAGAAGTAGATAGATATATTCACCTGATGGTAGTTTGTTGTAGTACACACATGGATCGAAATGGCTTCTTGTGTACTTCTTCTTCCTGATGAAGCTGTCAAATCGCTTGTACCACTGTCTAGGAGACTGCTTCAAACCGTACAGCGATTTCTTCAGCTTGCATACCAACTCTTCCTTCCCTGCAGCTTTGTAACCTGTGGGCTGTGTCATATAGATCTCCTCCTCAAGATCGCCGTGGAGAAAGGCGGTCTTCACATCAAGTTGGTCAAGATCCAACTCATTCTGCGCCACCAAGGCCAATAGAATCCGAATAGACGAGTGTTTAACTACTGGGGAGAACACCTCGTTGTAGTCGATTCCTTCTCTCTGAGCGTAGCCCTTAGCCACCAACCTTGCCTTGTAGCGCACTGTATCTTCTTGAAGAGATCCTTGCTTCTTAGCAAATACCCACTTGCACCCTATGGCCTTCTTCCCCTTGGGCAACTTAGTAAGTTCCCATGTGTTGTTCTTATAAAGAGATTGCATCTCTTCATTCATGGCCTCCTTCCACATATCTGCTTCTGAACTGATCTCAGCTTCTCTGAATGTAGATGGAATAGCCTCTTCAACAACTGGAAGTGCATATGAAACAACCATATCGGTGGTGAGCCAGCCTGGTCTCCTAGTATTCCTCCGTGGTCTTCCAACTGTAGTAGGATCTGGAACAGTACCCATGACCTGCTCCTGATCCTCTTCAACAACTTAAGCATCTTCTTCTGCAACTTGATCACCTCCCTGTGTCACCTCAGGAATGATCCTCACTGACACTGAATCCTCTAGACATGGTGGATTTGCATCACTCTCCACCTGCTGCAATAGCTCCTTGGTCTTACTGGTCTCCACCTGCTGAGAGACCGTAGGCTTCATCAAATGTGACATCCCTGCTGAGTATGAACTTGTTGTCCTGTTGATCCCAAATCTTGAACCCCTTAGTTCCTCGCTTGAAGCCAACGAACACCCCTTTCTTTGCTCTTGGATCCAACTTGTCTTCTTTGACATGGTAGTAGGCTGGACATCCGAAGACCCGTAGCAAATCATAGTCCATAGCAGCTTTTCCTGACCAAGCTTCAAGAGGAGTCTTTCCCCCTATTGCAGACGACGGCAACCTGTTCACAAGATGGCATGCATATCCCAAAGCTTCAGCCCAAAACTTCTTTGGCAATCCTGCATTTGACAACATGCACTGAACCTTCTCTAGTAAAGTCCGGTTCATTCTTTCAGCCACCCCATTCTGTTGCGGAGTTTCCCTTACTGTGAAGTGTCTCTCTATGCCCTCATCTAGACATAGCTGTAGGAAAGGATCTGATTTGTACTCTCCTCCGTTGTCAGAACGGAGGACCTTGACCTTCCTTCCCGTGCTTCTCTCCTGATTAGCCTTCCACTTCACAAACAATTCTAGGACTTCACTTTTGTGTCGCATGGTGTACACCCAACATCGCCTAGAATAGTCATCAATGAACGACACAAAATAGTGGTTACCTCCAATTGATGCAGTCTTGGAAGGTCCCCATACATCCGTGTGAACATAGTCAAGAATACCTTTGGTGCAGTGTGAAGCTGTGCCAAACTTCACCTTCGTCTTCTTACCGATGATGCAATGTTCACATAGATTCAACTTGTAGGTCTCTGCACCCTTCAGCAGCCCTTTCCTCACAAGAGGTTGCATCGATTTCTCCCCTGCATGTCCCAGCCTCATGTGCCATAGCCGGGTTAGATCTTCCTTCTGACTGGTAGAAGCTGCCACCTGTCCTGTCACTGTACTACCCCTCAAGTAATACAGGTTACTCCGGCGATCAGCCTTCAACACCACCATCGAACCCTTTATCATTTTAAGGACTCCCTCCTTAATAGTCACTCCTAGGCCCAATGATTCCAAAGCTCCTACTGAGATTAAGTTCCTCTTCAGCTGAGGTACATATCTTACTTCTTTCAGCTCCCTCACCATCCCGTCAAACATCCTGATAGGAATAGTGCCTACACCCTCCATGATGCACGGATGATTATCGCCCATGACGACCGAACACCCCTCCAACTTCTCAAGACTGGTAAACCAATCTCGATTAGGGCATACATGATATGTAGCACCTGTGTCCAGGATCCACTCGTTATCCCCCGAGTAACCTACAACAGGAGTAGTCACTGAAAAAGAGAACACTGAAGAATCTGAATCTGCTCCATCTGCCTGTGATTTACCGCTTGTAGCTTTTGTCACTCTTGCCAGATTTGCCTCAGATTTTGATTCCTTCTTCTTCCCCTTGTACTTTGGACAGTCAACCTTCCAGTGCCCAATCTCTTTGCAGTACATGCACTGGTTTTTCTTAAGATCCCTGAAGCCCGACCTAGACTTTGATCTTCCTCTCATCTCCTTGCCTTTCCTTGATGAACTCCTGCCTCTTACTTCCAAAGCCTCCGCTGATGAACTTGACTGACCAGAATGTCTCTCATTCTTCCTTGTCTCATAACTCATCAGTGCAGACGATATTTCATCATAAACTAAGGTTTGCCTTCCATTTATGAATGTCATAGTGAATGTCTCATACTCCTCCGGTGGGAGTGAGTTCAGGAGAATGACTGACTTGTCTTCCTCACTTACAGTGACATCCACATTCAGCAAGTCTGTAAGAAGCTTAGTATATCGGTTGATGTGCTCGTTTACTGTGCTTCCCTTCTGCATCCTGAACTGATACAGTTTACTCTTCAGCTGCAACCTAGACTCCACACTCTTTGTCAGGTACTTCTTCTCAAGAGTATTCCACAGTTTCTTAGCTGACGTCTCATGTTGTATAAGATATTTGATGTCTTGTGACAAGCATGAACGTATCAACCCACATGCCGACCTGTTCATCTTCGCCCACTCTTCATCAGTGGTAGTAGTCTTCTTCCTCTCTAATAGGAGCGTGTCCTCGAGGTTCTGTGCATTCAATGCATCCATAACCTCACACCTCCACATCCCGAAATTATTAGTTCCATTGAACTTGACAACTTCGATCCTTGAGTGATTCATTGTTTTAACGGAAGTAGTTTCTTCTGCCATTGAGATCTACCTTTGATTCTCTATTTATGCGGAAAGAATAACCAAATTGGAATAAATCTTTTCTCAGATAAAAATGGGATTTTTACCTGCCTCTCGAAATCCTAGATCGAGTTTCTCACCGGATCTACTCCAAACACTGATTCAACAAGCCCTCCTTGCGTCCTCCTGAGATCGACACACGATCCTTGAACACCAATACCTCTGACCTGAAGATCGACACACGATCTCCACCTGATCAGATCTGGAGCCCTTCGAATCCTCAGAATCCCAAGCGTAACCTGAAGCTCTGATACCACTTGTTGTGCGCACCGTCAACAACCAACAGAGAATCACACTATCTCCACAACCACAAAGAACACCCAAAATCACAGAAATCACAAGAGAAGAACGCACAATCACAAAACACGCGATTTAACGAGGTTCGGCCTGAATGTCTACGTCCTCGGGGCAATCTATGGAGAGAATTTCAATTTGGAAGATGATTACAATAGCTTTGGATCTCTATGAACACAAGAGAGTCCGCAACTTATTTTTCTCTAGGCACTTAAACCCTAGAAATTACAATTAGGGCTTAAATACATAACTTCCCGAAACAGCAGTTTTCAGCCTAGACCCGACTGTCGGTCGACCGGTCCGGTCGACCGACTCCCTCTTACGGTCGACCGGACCGGTCGACCGAAACAACCCGAGAGTTGGGTTCCTGCAGAGAGCCTCTCCGGTCGACCGGTCCGGGCGACCGAAATAACCCGAGAGCTCTGTCTTCTGCAGACAGAGTGTTGCGGTCGACCGGTCCGGTCGACCGCTCAAATCCTGTGCACGTTGTGCACGTCGGTCGACCGGTCCGGTCGACCGACCTCTGTCTGCTGCTGCTGCCTTTTTCTGTCCGCTGTTCTTTTACCTTTCATCGTAGACTCCTTGGCAATCTTCAACAGCACCTGGCATGAATTCACCTCCTCTACTGTACTCTCTCCTCCAACAAAAATTTGTTTGATTGTCTCAACTGCTTAAATGAATGGATTGCAATTATGTCCGTATGATTTACCATGGAAAGAATCATGGAATTGCCAATCCCCAAAGGAGCCAATTTGTAAACATGCTTTGCCCATCTCTTTAAACAAAACCGTCACATTTTAGTAGATCAGTTTGTGTACTTGTACCTTAATGGAGGAAAAATATAGGAATTTTTGTTCTCTTATCTTTATAAGAATTAGTCGACGGTTATCTTTTCAATTCAAATCTACATGCATGTGATTTGACATTTTCTAAACAGTTAAAGTATTAGCTCTTATTTCTACCTATATTTTATTACAATAAAAACAAGAGAAATTCTACGCATGCCCCTTTTCTTTACTTTCTGCACTTTTAAAATAATTTTTTGAATTACAATTTTACTCGTAGATGAGAAATTTATAATACCCTCTATTTTCTCCCCTCATTTCTTCTTCAAGAATTCTAATATATTTCTTTCTGCATATCCTCCTAAAATTTCATGTTAACTGAGTATTTTTCTTTAGTCATCGGATATGCGCTACTAACAGTTTTTAAAAATGCAGCAGCGGCCTCTGAGTTCTTTTACACTCCCCAGCAGTAATAGTTGGCGATGGCGAGAGCCATTTTGGCTCTCACATCCATCTGTGAGTTCATCCAAAACATTTTTTGTCTGTGACGAATGCAGCAGGCATTTTGGTGAGATGTGTTCAAGGTATTAAAACTCTAAATAACCCGCAATACCACCTAATTTCTCATTTCTTAAATTGAAAAGTTTCATAATGCGGGTCAAGATCGCATTCAACACAACTCGCAGCCTAGCCCTTTGGCTGTGAAGCACACACAACTTGGTAAATGAAAGGCTAATGAAAGAAGAGAGAGCTCCCGGGACCTGTGACCCAAGCTTCCTTCCACTGCAAAGGTGGAGACAGATCTAGAACCCACAGTCATTGTCAAACCTGACATGCTTGATGAGACAAAGTCAGAAATTGTTGCCGAGTTAGTACCATTGCAAGAAGAAACTGTTTCTTCGCCCACAGAAGTGGAAGAGCCTCTTATTGAGATCTCTGTAGATCTCCCATCGGAGCCTACCATAGAGCTATTGTCATCTTCCCTAGTTATGAGGGTTTTATTGTTTTTGAGATTGCCTGAAACATACGATCCTTTGCAGATTTTTCTACAGCAGACAGGCTCACAGGAGAGCTAGCTTCGTATGATGTGGAGTACAATCGGTTCAGTTTTCAGCGGAGATGACTTGCCTCGGCATACTGTATGTATCTTACTCGAGTTACCATTGACTGCAGCTGTTTTGTCACGTAAGCCAGTTCCACCGTGGTTCAGTCACGATACGCTAATGCCGGTTGCACGACCTCCACCATGGCCTGATTGATGCGAGTTGTTGTTCAGTTCTACCCGGTCATGCATGCTATTTGTTACCACTGCATTCACCTGAGATAATATTTTTTTTAAGCCGAGGAGAATGATAGGGATCGCTCTATTTATTATCTAGTAGTTTTATTTTAGTTGTTTTATTCTATTTACTGTGTTGTTTTTAGTCTAATGTCGATTATGATGGGAAAGCCTTCTTTATAGAAGTCTATATTGATGAATTGAAATTAGAACCTCTATTTTGGAGCATAGTGATTTACTTTTAAAATTGAATTTTTGCATGGTGATGTGTAAAGTGAAAGATAGAGCTCTTAGATACTGAAGCCCAAATTTATCTTCATCGTCTCAAAATCTTAATTTCTTCCTTCATTCCCCTTCAATTCTCGTCCTGCATCAGAGCGGCTACCAGAGGGCCATGTCAGACAAGAATTTGCAACAGATTGCTACCAAAGACGGCGATATGGTATTTATTTCCTCCCACTTTAGTCTTTTTTGATGGGTAATTCTAATAAGTCAAAAACAAATACAGTATATTAAACCAGTAGCCTGGGAAAAGGACACGCCAAGCCTGAATTCTTGCTGACCACCAAGAATCAAAAATTAAGTAGGAGACGCATGTTGCACATTGTTCTACAACCTTACGCTAATGTGACACTTTCTATTATTTATTTACTTCGTTTTCCAACACATAGCCATCAAAACTTACTTGTTTAGAAACTTAGCCCTCAAATCATTGATTCGCAAGACTTTAAAAGAGAATAATCCTTTGTTCAATTTTAAAATATGGGTCATTTACACTTGAAGTTTCTTTTATCCTAATAGTAATAACATGACTTAAATTTGCATTTTCACCTGTAGAATTAGATTAATATAAATTTAATATTAGAATATAATCATGATGGGTACACTAAGTTTTTTCATTTAGGCAATAGTATACAAGTATTTAAATCAGATTCAAATCCTCTCAGGTGCTAGAAAGTAAGAGAGGACCATTTCTTGCAATGAAAAAAAGAAAATTGCAAATTTAACCCTGCGAAGGCATTGGAATGAGACATGCAGCAAATCCCAACTCCCAAACGAAAGATCTTTCACCATGCCTCCAACTAACATAACAAGAGAAATTCTTCGTTATTCATTCATTAGAGAAGAGAGACACTCTAGAACAAGTTATCCACTTTACTCATTCAGAAAAGAAATCGCGTATCCTATACAGTATGGCGCTGATGGCCCAGTAACAGTCACTCTCCCATGGCAGCATCCTTCAGATATCGATCCCAAGGAAACATAGAGAGTGTTGGCCATCAAACATCCTTGAATCACAACAAAAATCAGCCCCAACCTCGACTCCTCTGCTTCCTTCCATCTCACTGGCCATCTCAGTCAGCGCTCGTCCAGCCCCTCCTGTCCCTTCCACCGAGCTTATTGCCGCCACAGACATGACCAGGGCATGTGGGGCGAGACATGACCAGGCACCGATGCAATCGGCATGGAAACAATGCTTGCACTTGCTCAGCTTCACAGACGTGCCATCGCCCTCTAACACACTCAAGCAGGCACTGCAGTCCATGCTAGAACCGGAGATAGGGAGAAAGTATGCAGAGGTTTCCGCGTAACTGAGCGGAAATGAATCCTCCAAGGGCTCGCCTCTGAAACATAAATATATAGCATCAGTAGGATTAGCAAGATGGATGCAAGTGTTGCCAGCAACAGTAAGACAGTAGTTTCATTCTGTGAGTGAACTTCCAGAACTTGAATCCTGAACTCATTGGAGAGGTCAAAGAGAGAAGGCCTGATTGCCTTCAGCCATGCTGTTTATGGGAAAATGCAACAGGTTCAGTGTGAAGAATCCAAGGATCCTCTCTCGTCTATAAGTGAGGGGAAGAACAGATCTTAAGGTACTTAAAATGAAGGCAAATAAATTTTAAAATGGTAAAAATACCTTTGAAATAGGAAAATAAATAAATTTCAGCAGGTGAGAGAAGTTAAATTTCAGTGATGTAAGAGCTATGCAAATGATCATTGACCCTTAAGGTGAGGAAGTAATAAAGAGAGTAGAAATTTTGTACCAGAGTCGATGGCTTTGCCGTTTCCTGCAAAATTCTCCAGTCTGTTTGGGCAGTAAAGACGACTTCAGCAAACGCGAAAAATGACCCACAAGTGCAGAACGAATCTCAGTCCTCTGACTTGATTCACATTTGCAGCAACAATAGATAATGACAAACTCTGAAATGGGAGTTGACATTTTACACCTTAGTTTTGGTCTCGACGGTCTCAGAACTGCAAAAACATTTTCTCATAAACTATCTTCACATTTGGAACAATATATATCCAGATACACCACCAAACAGTAACAAAGCTCTTCATGAAAACAAGCTACTTATGATATTTTAAAATAAAATGATCTGTTCATATATTTTGTACGAGAAAATCAAAGTTGTGCTTTATGTTACAATACTATGTACAAGCTGTTCCTTTCCTTTCATCTTTAATGAATGGTAATTGTATACATTGTAAAAGCTTGTGAATTGGAATTTTCAAAGGTACCAGATCACTCTGATACCAAGAACAAATGACATTTATATCGGTCAAAAAGACAAGTGGTAAAGATGACTTCCCTCAAGGTTACATCTTACTAACTAAAGATAATATAGAGTATTAAATTAGGTGTTGGGAAATAATCTTTATGCTCTGATACCGATTGTTGTGATTTCAGGAGATGTCGTCTCCACGATCGGATCGATTAGGACAGCGCAGCGGATACGAACCACAGGTTCTACTAAGACAACCTGAAGAAGAGAAGAAGAAGATATTCCAAAGTAGATAGAAAACTAACACACAATATAAGGTGGTTCTATCGATCAAACAGATCATGTGTACGTCCACGAAAGAAGAGGGAGAAACTTTATTAAAATTTTGGAAGTACAATAAGAATTACTTACCCTTGATGGCCGTCAAGAACAGCGAACCCTTATGGCTATGCTTCTCTCATGAATTTCTCACTTAGATGAATTACACCCTTGGCAATTACAAATTCATAAGAATCTCTTAAAATACATTGAAGGCCACCCCTAAGTGTTTATTTATAAACCATAAAACTCTCCTAATCCTAAGCAAACTCCTTCAATCAGAATAACGAAGACTTGAATTTAACTCGGACTCAAAACACCTTCAATTGGAATAAAGAAACTTGAATCCATCTCGGATTCAAAACACATCCAGAAAAGAAAACTGTCAAATCCGACATTAATCAACCTTTACGACGTATTCACGTTATAATCCTAATTATCTTCCCCTTGACTTGAATACGTTTAAGTCCGAGAATAGCCGCCATGCTTCATGTGCTCGCATCCACGCACAATTGAGCAAACTTGACTTCATCTCCATCTCATTCCCTCTTCTCTATAACCCCTCATGGGGTTCACATTGATTAGGTAGAATAAATTCAGGCCCAATCTGAACTTTATTACCCAATGATCTCATTGATCTATACAAGATTTATGAGAATTTGTTCCACAATAGGAGTAACGATCTGGAGTATCTTGTTGCACCCTAGTCCTAATCTCCTTTCGGGGTACAATTGAACATCCAAGCTCGAATCCATCGTAATTTCCGATTGTTTTACAACCACTACTTTTGAAACCGAAGATAACTGCAATCCACCAAATGTAACTTCTAAATTCCGCAACATATACACATTGTCGATACGTTCGGCTTGAAACACACATGAGCCTCTTTGGAAACTTTCATAAGTTCACCTTTCGAGCTGAAACAGAACCCTTCTCTATGTAAGGCTTCAAGAGAGATGAGATTGTACCTTAATTTGGGAACATGAAGAACGCCTTGAAGAGTAGTGATGCATCCATCATGAGACCAAAATTGGATTGTTCCTTCACCAACCACCTTACTTGTAGCAGAATTCCCCATGAAGACTTCTCTCTCTTGAATCGAAGTGTATGAGGAGAACATTTTTCTATTGGAACTGATACGCTGTGAACATCCAGAATCTATGACCCATCTTTCTTTGTTATCAACTGATCTGCCTGTAACAGATAGAACGTCGCACTGTTCTTCATCTTTTTCAACCAGTTCAGTGACATTATCATCTAGTTGTTTCTTCTTTCTAAACCAACACTCAGATCTAATATGCCCCTTCTTGTGACAATAATTGCACGTCAAATTCTTGTGTTTTGAGTTACCCGTCAAACTTTCATTATTACTCTTCTCCCTTGAATAATGAACTTGCCCGGAATCATAATGATGAGACTCACTTGTCAACTGGGTGCCAATTTTTCTTATTGAGCAGATGCTCCTTGATCTCGTTGACCTTGATTGTTGACTTGTCTCCATAGATGATAGCTTCCCTAAATCTCTTATATGAAGAAGGTAAAGAACACAGTAATAGAAGTGCTTGATCATCATCTTCTATCTTAATCTCTATCTTATCTAAATCATTGATAATAGAGAAAAATTCAGTAATGTGAGACTTAATAGGTGTACCTTCATGTATGCAGAGAAGAAAGAGACGTCACTTCAGAATCAACCGATTCGTCGCTTCAGAATTAACCGATTTGCCAACGACTTCTTCAGATAGTGGTTCTGAAGTCGCTCGCACAGTGAGGACGCTATTTTCTTCGTAGAAAACTTACTTCATCCGCTAAGCAAAGCTGAATAGCTATCAAGGCTTTCTCATCCAACTCTCGTCAAGTTTCTTCCTTCATGTCTTGAGGCTTTTTCTCTACCCTGATAGTGCTTTCTTCAACTCGCTCTGGGTAAGAATAGCGTTCATCCTAATCTGCCACCTACTGAAATTGATGACGCCATCGAACTTTTGAATATCAAACTTGATCTAGACATCTTCAAGTTACCTTGCTCTGATACCAATTATTGAAAAATAATATGTATGCTCTGATACCAATTATTGTGATTTCAGGAGAGAATACTCTCACGATCGGATCGATTGGGGCAGCGCAGCGGATACAAACTATAGGATCTACTAAGAAAACTTGAAGAAGAGAAGAAGAAGATATTCTAAATTAGATAGAAAGCAAACACACAATATAATGTGGTTCCACCGATCAAACAGATCATGTGTATGTCTACGGGAGAAGGGGAGAAACTTTATTAAAACTTGGGGGAGTACAATAAGAATTACTTACACCTCATGCTGAGAAGTTACAAGCTCTTGATGGCCGCTAAGAACAGTGAACTCTTGTGGCTAAGCTTCTTTCATGAATTTCTCACCTACATGAATTACACCCTTAGGAATTACAAATTCATGGGATTCTCTTGGAATATATTGAAGGCCACCACTAAGGGTTATTTATAGACCATAAAACTCTCCTAGTCCTAAACAAACTCTTTCAATCAGAATAAAAGAAAATTTGAATCCAACTCGGACTCAAAATACCTTCAATCAAAATAAATGAAACTTGAATCCAACTCAGACCCAAAACAAATTCAGAAAAGAAAACTGTCAAATCCGATATTAATCAACCTTCACGACGTATTCACGTCATAATCCTAACATTAGGAACATATACTGTGTGTTGCCATTCTTAGGTTAGACTCTATGGAAAGGAAGCAATATGTCTTGCTAACTTTTTATGTAATCTCATATTACATATAGGTCTGCAAGAGACCAATCACATGAGCTTGTGTCTTTCTCCTGCACACCACTTACCTCCATCTCAATCTTGATTACAATATGGAGAGGTACCTACATAAAATTGGATAAGGGAGAGCGTATGAAAATAGCGACAATCTCTTGCGCAACACAAAAGATCTTCTGATAAGGTTGGAGATAAGATTGGAGATAATTTTTTGTTTATCTCTTAATCTTCAGTTAGATTGTGTCTTATCTCTCAAATCTTCTGAATATATATCCAAACCTTTAAATATCCCTTTGTATATTGATGGGATTGCCTTTGAACTTCTAAATTTGCCTCTATCTCCTTGATTTTTAGCTAATAAAATAAATCCAACTAAATTTGATTTAGTTGGATTAGATTTGTAATGATCTTCAGCTAACCATATAGATCCATATAAATCTGATTTAACTGGTATTTATTTGGTATCATCTTCTCTACTCTCTTCATTAATATATATCTTGCATGATTTAAACATTAAGATAAGATGATAAGCAGATTTATTACAAGATAAGTGTACGAATGTACTAATAAATAATGCAATATACGTGTACAATTACTAACCTTCCTCTTGATCCCAAAAGAGTATTCATCTTTCCCTTAAATTTAGACTTAGATTACAAGAATATACCTTCTTTCTATACACCTTCACCTTGATCCTCTCTTTCTTTGCTTCTTCTAATTTCCTTTACTTGAGACTGATATATAGCGCTGGGTTATAACTTTTATTTATAAGATTTATATTACAACTTTTATTTAGACTATGAGATGGCTATTAGATACTTGAAGAATCTTGACCAATTCTTTTGGAGTTGATCTTTTAATCTAAAAGAATTCTAAATCCCTTAATCTTTAGAAACAAACTTTTTTTAAGTAGAATCTGAATCCTTTTCATACTCCTCTAAAAAAGAAAACTCGTAAGTGCCTGAAAAAGAAGCTGCTCCACCTTAATTTGCTTCTTCTATTTCAAGTCATTATCTTCTCCAATCAGGATGAATCTTCTTCGACCATCATCTCCTAAATAAGGCAAAATTCTAACAAACATGACATTAATGTCACCCATTAGGAAGGAGAGAACATATATATGTTTACTTGGAATAGTAAGAGAGTTGTCATGAGATCAATTCCACCGACTACAAGATCTACAAAGAAAAGAGTGCCTTCACGAGTATTCTGGTGCAATCAAAGTGATAAGAAGTCGAGGGAGTCTTTTGAAGAAGGAGAGACTGATGTAGGAGATCAAAGAAAAGGCAAGACATAGCAGGTCAAAATAACTTTACCTGTCAACAATACCTTCTTTTGGCCTGTCGAAATACTTTTACTGAAAGGGAGGGTTTTCAGCTTTTTCTTTAATTATCGACAACCCACATCATCTATCGATATCCCTATTACATATCAGGGTATTTGATTCTGATTAAGATTT
>JAVJIF010028056.1:0-41184 GCA_038442645.1 Agave tequilana | reverse complement strand
TTCTTGCCTGTACTGATGCTTAGCGTATATGCGTGAGGGTATTTCTGACCTGCGTATATACGTCGCAGTAACGTCTCCGTACCCGCAGGATCGGGGCGTTACAAACACACTTCACATGATAAAATTCCTCATGCTCACAATTCACATGCTCACAAGTCACACACTCACTATGCTTTTAAATATGGTAGAGTGTATAGATGCACTTATTGTGATAAAAATGGACACTTAGCTAAATTTTGTTATGACCAAGTAAATAGATCAAATAATCTTGTTTGGGTTCATGGCAGTAACCCTTTAGGACCCAAGAAAATGTGGGTACCAAAATCAAGTCCTAAATTATTTGATGTAAGTACACACCAAGGCTCCAAGACGTAGGGAGCGGTGGTACCTTGATAGTGGTTGTTCAAGACACATGACATGGGACATCAATAACTTTACAACCCTATCAAGGTACATGGAAGGTGGCTCCGTCACCTTCGGAGATGACTCCAAGGGCACTATCATCGGTATAGGAAACATTAAAATTGGTACATCTCCCACTATAGAAAATGTTGTACTTGTTGATGGTTTAAAACATAATTTGCTTAGCATTAGTCAATTTTGTGATCGTGGACTTAAAGTTATTTTGATGATTCTTCTTGCAAGATTTTTGATGTTAAAACCAATGATTGTATTCTCACCGGTTTTCGTGATAACAATGTTTATATCATTGACATGCTTAATTTAGATTGTTCTAATAAATGCTTGAATGCTTTTGATGAAAATTCTTGGCTTTGACATAGAAGATTAGGACATGCTTTTTTTGACCATCTTCGTAGGATTAATTCAAAGGAATTGGTGAAGGGTATTCCTTGCTTGAAGTTTGAGAAAGACCGCATTTGTGGTGCGTGCCAACTTGGGAAACAAACCAAGTCTTCTTTCAAACCAATCAAGGATATCATGTCAACTAGGCCGTTAGAATTAATTCATATGGATCTTTTTGGACCAACTAAAACTAAGAGTTTAAATGGTAGTAGATTTGTATTTGTTTTAGTTGATGATTTTTCTCGCTTCACTTGGGTTTTCTTTTTGGAACACAAAGATCAAACTTTTTCTCATTTCAAAGTTTTTCGAAAAAGGGTTGGAAAAGAAAAAGGTTTTATGATTTTGAAAATAAGGAGTGATAGAGGTGGTGAGTTTGTTAACCAACTCTTCATGACTTATTGTGATGAAAAGGGAATCAAGCATGAAATGCCTTGTCCTAGGACTCCACAACAAAATGGAGTTGTAGAAAGGAAAAATAGAACACTTCAAGAGATGGATAGGACAATGATAAGTGAATATAACCTCCCTCAATATTTATGGGCCGAGGCCGTAAACACCGCATGCTATATTTCAAATCGCATTTATTTGTGTAAAAATTCTTCCAAAACTTCTTTTGAAATGTATCATTCTAGAAAACCAAATGTTGCATATTTCAAAGTTTTTGGATGCAAGTGTTTTGTTTTAAATACTAAGGATAAATTGGGTAAATTTGATGCTAAGGCTTATGAAGATATCTTTGTTGGATACTCTTCTATTAGCAAAGCTTATAGAGTATTAATAGATCTTCACTTGCCATTGAAGAATCCATGCATGTTAAATTTGAAGAATCTAATGTGTTTGTTGAGAATGTTGTAGAGATTGACCCATTAGGTGAAGACATGGAGAGACTATCCTTGAAGGACTCACCCGCTCAAGAAGAAAGTAAGAACCTATTGGTGATGTTCAAGAGGATAAAGAGGAAAGCTCTCAACCGCTTCCTAGAGCTTGGAGATACGCTACAAATCATCCTAAGGAGCTCATCTTGGGTGATGCATCTAAAGGAGTTACAACGCGCTCCAAACTCCATGACCTATGTGGTAACTTTGCTTTCATTTCTCATTTTGAACCCAAAAGCATTCTCGAAGCCGAGACGGACTCATATTGGTTGCTTGCCATGCAAGAGGAACTCAATCAATTTGAGCGCAACTAAGTTTGGCACCTTGTTCCTAGGCCTCACGATAGACCAATAATTGGTACTAAGTGGATCTTTAGAAACAAGATGGATGAGTCCGGAAATGTCATTAGGAACAAAGCTAGGTTAGTGGCCCAAGGTTACACTCAAGTTGAAGGAATTGACTTTGAAGAGACCTTTGCACCCGTAGCACGGCTTGAAGCCATACGGATGACACTAGCTTTTGCATCTTTCAAAAACTTTAAACTTTTTCAAATGGATGTGAAAAGTGCATTTTTGAATGGTTTTATTAATGAAGAAGTTTATGTTGCTCAACCTCCCGGTTTTGTAGATCATGTTCATCCCGATTTTGTTTTTAAACTTGATAAAGTTTTGTATGGATTGAAACAAGCTCCAAGAGCTTGGTGAAAGGCTTTCTAGTTTTCTCATTTCAAATAATTTTGTTAAAGGCAAAGTAGACACAACCCTATTCACTAAGCATGTTGATAATGACATTTTAATTGTGCAAATTTATGTTGATGATATAATTTTTGGTTCTACTAATGAGCTTTTATGCAAGGAATTTTAAAAGGTTATGCAATGTGAGTTTGAAATGTCCTCAATGGGTGAGCTTAATTTCTTTCTTGGATTCCAAATCAAGCAATTGCAAAATGGGACGTTCATAAGTCAATCCAAGTTTGCAAAGGAACTCATAAAGAAGTTTGGACTTAAAGGCTCAAAGGCTTGCAACACTCCCATGGCAACCACAACCAAGCATGATAAAGATGACCAAGATAAAAATGTTGATATTAAATTGTTTAGAAGCATAATAGGAAGTCTTTTGTATTTGACGGCAAGTAGGCCGGACATCATGTTTAGTGTGTGTCTTTGTACTAGATTTCAATCGTGTCCCAAAGAGTCCCATCTTATTGCGGTAAAACGCATTATTCTTTATATTAAGGGAACGATTGGAATGGGTCTGTGGTATCCAAAAATCGGAGATTTCTCAATGACGAGTTATTCGGATGCCGACTATGTGGGTTGTAGAGTAAATAGAAAGAGTACTAGTGGGACATGTCAATTTCTTGATAATTGTCTTGTTTCATGGTCCTCTAGGAAATAAAATTCCGTAGCTCTCTCAACCGCCGAGGCGGAGTATGTTGCCGCGGGGGCTTGTTGTGCACAAGTCCTTTGGATGAAACATACTCTCCTTGATTATGATTTGCATTATAAGAATATTAAAATATTTTGTGATAATACTAGTACCATTTATTTGACTAAGAATGCAAATCAACATAGCAAGACCAAGCACATTGAGATTAGATATCACTTTCTTAGAGATCATTTTGAGAAAGGAGATATAGATATTGATTATGTTTCTACAGATTTGCAACTTGCCGATATTTTTACAAAACCACTTGATTTTTTTAGATTTTCCTTCATTTGTGGTGAACTTAATGTTTGTGTTATTGAATAAAAATGTTTTCTTAACCTTTTTTGATGTATGACAAAAAGGGGGAGAATGAGTTTTTATGATGAGTTTATGAGTTCATATGGTTTTGGTTCCATATGAGTTCATAACATGTTATTGGTTTTTAATATGTTATTGATGTGTTTCTATGAATTCATGCAAGTATGAGTATGTTATATTTCATTTTTTAATCCTATAGTTTTTGCTTGCACCTTACATTATTTTTATGATAGCATAATTTGAGGGGGAGCTATCTCCTCCCCTCTATTTTTTTTTGCTTATAGCCTATTTGTTTTGTCATCATCAAAAAGGGGGAGATTGTTGGCCCAAAAGGTTACACTCTCTGTTTATTGAGTTTTGATGATAACAAACCAAATAAGAGCTATTTCGTACTAATAAGTTTGTTCAAGATTTGTTTCAGGTTAGTACCATATTTGGAGGCCATTGCTTAGCTTTTGCAACAACTTCTAGGTTCATGAAGCAAAGAAGGCATATTGCACATCAAGGAAGGAACATAGAAGAGAAGGCTCTAGCAAGGCATAGCATGACTCAAGACTTCAAGATTGCTTATGTAGACTTCAATAGATTTATTTTTAGTTTCATAGTTTTGTTAAAGAATAGTGAATAGGTTTGAAGCTCCATCACACACGTTTTTGCGCACATCTTCTTTCTAAGTTTATTTCCTATAAAATATACAAAAATATTTTAATACAAAATCCTCTGCCTACAAATTCATCTTTATGTTTTATACTTATCCCTATTCAAAAATATTTTGGTTAAAATCAAAGTCTCCTCAAATTTCTATCTTTGTTTTGGCTTTTTGACCTGAGCCGGTCGACCGCAGGGTCGACCTACCCTATGTCAGGTCTAGCCGGTCGATCGACCGAGTCGACCGAGGTTCTGGCAGATGCACGTATCCGTGTGCACGTTTCACGGTCGACCGAGCGGTCGATCGCTAATTGCCTGACTGATAGATGTTTGCTCTCTGTATCTTTAGGTCGACCGGGCGGTCGACCGTTAGCCTGTACGGCTCTTTTATTTTGAACTGCAGTCGACCGACTGGTCGACCAATAGATCCGTTTGAACAGTAACGGGCATTTTTCTGAGCTGTTTTATTTTTGTCCTTTTGTGCTTAAAATTGGTTTAAATGATATATCTTGATCTTAATATGACCTGATTAGCCTTAAGTATGTTTTATCTTTAAACCCTAGCCCTCTCCTATAAATAGGGGTGTTTGGGGAGAGATTCAATTAATCATTTTACAAGAATATTTTCAAAAGTTTAAGGCATTCAAAAGAGCTTGGTTTCTTAGTTTTTGTGCTGAAATTCTCTCTCATTTTCTGAAGTGTCTTCAAGAATTCTCTGATTTCGTTTTCTTTTCTCTTTGCACACAAGAGCTTCAAATCATACTCATTGTTCTCTAAGGACCTTGTAAGGGAAGAGAATTTTGAAAGAAAAAGTTTGTGGTCTTTTAACTACTAAGAGATTGCTTGTACTTGAGATTGTGGAGTTGGGTACTCCGGTGTATTTGTGGTATCTTTGTGATAGTGAAAGTAGTTAGTAATCCTTCTGGGGAAGGCGGGGAAGTAGAGCTGGGTGCTCGAACCTCGATAACAATTCTCGGTGTTTGCGTTTGGTTTACATTCTTGTGCTCCTTGCTTTACTTTCATTGCACTTATTACTTGCTCTACTCTTCATTGCAATATTCATTTGATTTCATTCATCTTGTCAATCATAGTCCCATACAACAAGGTTGTATTGCTCACCTCTAACTCATTTCAAGAGGAATCAGGAGGAAGGAGTTCAGAACCCTTTACGGGGCATTCGGCTCATAGTCTTGTTTTGGGCGATTGTTTCATCATAGTTTTTATATTGTGCATTGATTAGCATTATCACCTATTCACCCCCCCTCTAGGTGATTTTCAGATATAATTATTTTGAAGAAAAGTATTGATGTTTGGGCTCTACTTTGAGCCAATGTGCTTTGGATCATACACGCTTGGAAACCTTGGTTCGTAAGAAACAAGTTCCATCTTTGCATGCACACCCATCACGGCATACACATCTTCCCACGGTCACCACCTTCACATGTATGCTCACGTGTACACCTGTACACATTGTGGTCATAAAGGCCACCTTGCTAGATTTTGCTACGATCGTTTACATATTGAAAATGTAGTAAATAATCTTGTTTGGGTTAGGAAAGACACTAACCCCTATGGACCCAAAAGAAAATGGGTACCAAAGTCCACTCCTTTGATTTTTGATGTAGGTGTGGGCTCTCACATAACGTGAGAGTGTTGGTGCCTTGAGGTGGATGCGTTCCAAGCTTAAAGAGAACCATTTTTGGATGCATCACTTTCAAGGAAGGTTTGGTGGAGAGGACCACCACGTTTTGGAGAGATGGAGATGTGCCCTATTGGTTTGGTAACAATCTCTTACTCCTATTCTATTTGCATGCTTTTCATATTCATCTATTTATAGCATGTTATGTTTTATTGTTTATTATGCTTATGCCATGATCATTAGATTAGTGTTATACTTGTTAGTTATTTGAGACACCCATGCTTTAAATGGATTTATATCTATGAGTTCTCACTTTGTGTTTAAACTAATATGTATGTTCTAGATCTAATGCACATGCATATGCATAATGATCATTTGTATGTTTATGATTTTTGTTTTAATGATTCATGTTTTGATTAGTATGATAATTGCCATGATTATTAGAACTTTGACATGCATATATAGCTTTTGAGATCACCTATGTTTAAATGGACCCATTTGTTTTGTTCTCACCATTTGTTTAGCTATTATGTATATCATGATCCTAATAGCATGTGGATTTACATAATGATCGTTTTTGTGCTTATCATGTTGATTTATGTGTCATTTTATGCTTCATGATTTGAATATATGTTTAGATGTTAGTTTTCAATAAAACTAGGATTTATACTTGTACATAGAATGGGCCACAAGTAAATCTTTATATGTTTGTGCTTGAATGCCTATTTGTACCCATTAGATGTGCTAGTATAGTCTAGTTTTGATGATTCATGCATTCTAACTTGTATTCCTCATTTTGGATATGTTTCTATGATCATGTGTTTTAACTTCATGTATATGTCTATCTTGTCCAAGCTATTGATTATACATATACATCCTTGAGCCACGTGCCTTCATGGATATACTTTTGTAGACTCATTATATTTAGGATATGTATGTATACTTTAGTTTATACATGACATGCATATGCCTTGAAGTTTAATCGTTTTGATGATTTTCATGTTTTTAGGTAATTTCAATTGGTAATGAAAATTTAGTTTTTCATGTGTTAATGTTTTAAAGGAATTTTATTTGAGCTTGAATGCAAATTTTCATGATTATGTGTTTCACATTATACACTTACACTCACTTTATTAGTTTACTCATGATTTGTTTTCATGAGACTATGATATGGGCTTCATGAACTTTGAGTGTTTAGTGATCATATGATTTTCATGCTTCATGAGAAATAATTTTTGTGTTATTCCTGGCTTGAAGGATTTCGTACTAGTTTTCAAAAACTTTCATATAACTAATTCGTATTCTTCACTTTGGTAGTAGTTTTCAAACATACTATATTTCCAAATCTATTTTTGAAAACCCCTACCATCAAAGGGCGGTTGGATGGGAGATCATGCTCATGTATGCTTTATAGTGAAAATCATTTTAAACTTGATCATGAAATGGGTGATAGTTAATATGAGATATACACTTGATCTTATTGTCGTTTCAGTTGGTATCATTGGATTCTTTCAATTAGTATCAATATTGACGTTTCTTGTATACTCATATGTTTTATGTATGTATGTCTTCAATTCAAATAGTATCAATTTCGATTGGTATCTAACTTTTTCATACATATAAATATCATGTTTTATGCTAAGCTTGAATTTCAAATGATTGATTAGTTTTCAATTGGTATCTTAAAACAAGCTTATGCATGTTCTTAGTTGGTTTATTTTTCAAAAGAAAAAGGGAGAGAAAACTTGCATTTCATATTTTCAATTGGTATTCTTAATTCAAACCTTATTTTCCAATTGATTCTTGAATTGATTTTTATAATGTGTAGGCTTGTTAAAATAAAAAGTGTGCATTGTTTTATTTGGTATTTCATAAAGGGGGAAAAAATTTGATTTTGTCTTTCTACGCATTATTTGATTTCCACTCCCACACTTTATGATGAAAAATGTTTACTTTGGTATCATGCTTAAAAATGAATTTTTTTTTCAATCGGTATTATATGCTATTAAAGTATAACACTTTCAATTTGATATCAAGATTGTTTATTTACCATTGATATGTTATTTGTTTGCTTATCAATTGGTATCAAGATTTTGTTTTCACTTTCAATTGGTGTATGATTGTTTAAGTGAAATTTGTTTCAATACCTTGTTTACTTTTAATTTGTATAGGCATTTCCTAAATATTTTTATGTTCATTTGATATCAATGTTTTGGTGATTAACCTTTTATTGACTCTTTGTTTTGAACAAAAAGGGGGAGAAAAACTTGTACCCCTAATTGACATTGTTTTGTTTGTCCTTGACCCCTTTGTTGATGATTGACAAAAAGGGGAGAAGAATTTGAGTTTGTAGTTTATATGCATGATTTGTATGCATGTTTTATGTTTTTATTAAAGTTCAATTGGTATCAAAAGCATTATTTAAAGAACATGTTTAATGTTAATGTTTATTTTTGGTATAAAGAGCTTCATTAGTTTTAGTTTTGTTTTGCAAATTGGTATCAAGAGATTGTTTTGAAAATGTATTTGTTTTATTTAATTGGTATCCAGAGCATGTTTTAGAAAGTTATGTGTTTTATGCATGAACATCCATTGCATACTTATATGTTTATTGTGATGCATGAGTTAAGGGGGAGCTTCCTTGAAGCTTAACTTTAATCCATGCATATATAACTCCATGAGTTTTGTCATCATCAAAAAGGGGGAGATTGTTGGCCCAAAGGCCTTCCACTCTAGTTTTGATGATGATTAACTCATGTAGTTATATGTACTAATTATCTTGTGATTTTAGTTTCAGATCATTAATTAAGATATTAGTTGGTGAAAGCTTCCAAAATAAGCTTTCACATGTTGATTAAAGAGCCCGAGCGTCAAAGATCATATATAGCACTTGCTTTGCGGATCAAGGAGTTTTGGATCGAGTCAACTTGGAGACGGCGCTCAATAAGAAGACATCGGTACTATAGTTTAGTTTTGTGTTTAGATCTAAAATTGTAAAGATTAGAATAGTAGGATATGCTCAAGTTCACAACACACACGTTTCATGTTTTGGTTTTCAGTTTTTGGTTTAACCAATCTTGGTTTGCATGAATAGATATTATATCAAAACAAGTTTACATGGTTTAATGTATATTAGATTTGTTCTATATACATGCATGCTTCAACTATTTAAACAAACTTAGTTTGGTATACCTATTCATGTGTTTTAGGTTTTGTATTTTTAACAAAACATATTTTTGGAGTTAATGTCAAAAACATGGATATATATATATGTTTCATGTATATTGGATTTCTATCCATATGCATCATGCTTAAATGTTGTTTAATATCATGTTTTTGTATTTGAATGAGTTTTGGACAAAATGTATTTTCTATTCAAAAATCAAAGTTTTAGAAAATACAGTTTTGGTTTTTGGTAAAAAATGATAAGACACAAAAATAGTTCAAATTGCTTGATAATTGAGTTGAAATTCTTATCACATGTTTATATATCAATGCAAAATGTTAAAACTATTTTTGTGGATTTTTACAAGACTTAAAAGATTTTTAAAAATATTTTTACCTGTTTTTCTGACCCAGAACTAGCTCAGGCCAGTCGGTCGACCGCACGATCGACCGAACCAAGGGCCGGTCGACCTGTGAGGTCGACCGACATGCACAGAGCTGTGCACGTCTGGCAGCACAGTGGGCCGGTCGACCAGGCAGTCGACCGGAACTGAGAGCTGTGCTCTCTGTTTATTTCGGTCGACCGGGCGGTCGACCGGTAGCTGTCAGCGGTCAAAATATGACCGTTGGGTGATCGACCGGTAGGTCATTTTTGGCAGTTTTTGCTGCCAACGGTTATATTTTTCTTGGGGCTATAAATACCCCATTAATGACCAGTTTTCAATAAGAGTTTTTGGACGAATTTTCTTAGCTTTCTTTAGTGTTTTCATAGCAATCAAAAGAAGTTTTTGGGCTTTAATTGAACAATCTATTTGGTGTTTTTGCTAGGGTTTGAAAAATCAAAGAAAAGGGTTTTTGAGAAAAGTGTTTGATTCAACTTCTTCATCTTGGTTTCTAGTTTTTCCCAAGAATTTTCTTTGAGATTTTGATTTCCATTCCGTTGGTTTTTCTCCACACTTGAGCTACATCTACTATCTCATTCTATAGGATCTTTGTGTGGGAAAGAAATAGTTTGTGGTTGTTGTTTAGACCACCAAGTTGTAAACCCTTCATTACTTGGCTTTGTGCCTTTCCCTCATTGTGTTGAGGAGGTTGTGCATTTGGGTTGTATCCCTCAAGTTGTGAGGTGATCCTTGTGTAAGCTTTGTGGAAATCCCTCAAATTGTGAGGTGATTATTTGTTGGATTGGAGTTGTGCCTCAAGGAGGAGGTTGTGTTTGTAAGGAGAGGAGTTGGGTACTCCTTGTAATTGTTATTGCCCCCAATCCTCGGTGGAGGTTACCATTGTGGGAGTCCTTTGTGGACAAGCTAGTGGATTGGAAATCCTTCACGGTGGTGAAGGCGGGGATGTAGAGCTGGGTGCTTGAACCTCGGAACATATCTTGTTATTTGTGCCTGATCCCTTGACTCTCTCTCTCTCTCTCTCTCTCTCTCTCTCTCTCTCTCTCTCTACTTTGTGCCTTGCATCAATTTCATATTGAACATTCACATTTATATGCTTGGCTTGGTTGTGTGTGCATCACTTGTTGCTTGCATCTTGCATAATTTCAATTAGTTTTTAAATTCCGCATTGAGTTCATTAGATTAGCATAATCACCTATTCACCCCCCCTCTAGGTGATTTTCACAAAGGTCTAACAATTTTGCTAAACCCTTGAATGAATCGTTTATAGAAGCCGGCGTGCCCTAAAAATAATTGAATGTCTTTAAGCATGTTGGTTCAGGGAGCTTTGTGATAACTTCAACTTATGTGAAACTTTGTGCCCAAGAACGATTCCTTGCTTGACCATAAAGTGACACTTTTCCCAGTTAAGTGTCAAGTTTTTTTCCATGTAGCGTTGTAGAACAAGCTTAAGATGGTACAAGCATTGTTCAAAGGAATCACCCTAGATTGAAAAATCATCCATAAAAATTTTCAAGAATTTCTCCACCATGTCTGAAAAAAGGCTCAGCATGCAACGTTGAAACGTTGCTGGAGCATTGCTGATTTGTCACATATTTTGCATTAATATTGTCACTTTACCACACTTGTTAGCTAATAAATTTTATTAATAAGTTGTCTTTTTCTTTGCTAAATATAGGCCCAAGTGCTTAAAGGAAAAAAGGAGAAACAAGCCCAAAAGCCCACCAAATTCTGAATTAATTCAAATTAATTCGAAATGAATAAATCTGGGCTAAATCTTGGCACATCAAGAGGTTGAGAAAAATCCTCCCACAATCGAGCGATTGAAGCCAGGAAATCAAAAACTGTTCCGTCAACAGTTGAAGCAGAAACAAGACAACCAGCAGGAGATGCGAGACTCCCTTCAAACCAGAAGCTCCCCCTCCTTTGGTGTGGCCACCTGGCCACACCAAGGCCGCAGAAACGCGGCCCAAGCCGCGTTTTCGCGGCCTAACAACTTCTGTTGGGGGAGCATTTGCTCCCCCAACCTTCCCGGGATCTTATCTTTCAGGGTTTTGGCTATAAAAGGGGTTTCAGCAAGGAAAAATGCAGCGAAGACTAGGATTAAGTTTTGCTTTTATTTTCTTAGGATTTGGACTATTTGTTAGCTAGAACAAGAATTGTAATTTTGCTTTTTAATTTGTAGTCCAGTATTAAAGTTTGTGAGAGAGAGGACTGAGGGCTTGTACTTGAAGATTAAAGTGACAGCAATACAAAAGTCGAGTAAGTCTTCTCCCAATTGCAGTACAGTGTACGGTATGAGTTGCTTTATATCTTTGTTTTCTTCTTCGTTTTCCATGAATAACTAAACGTTTTCCCTGGGCTTGCTATCGAACTCTCTCGTTCTTCTTCTCTTCTGTTTTTTAAAAGAAAAAGACCCGATGACTCATATGAATGCCTCACTTAAAAGCCTTTCTTTTTGAAAGTGTTCTTGAAGGCACATGAGGATGGGTTTGGATAGTTGAATTCATAACTCTTTAATGAACATTTCTCGAATCATTTTTAATTCATTCTTGCTTCTTCGCGCTTGCTGTTTTAACACTCAATTCTCCGATTTCTTAAAGAAAAAGACTCAACTCTTCTAACATCTTATGTGCTTTACTTAAAGCTTTCTAAAAGACAACTCTATGTTTTGCAAATGATCATTTGAGGGACTTAACTTTTTAAGAGAAAAATGAACAATTGAGTAGTGAGATAGTGAGCCCAGACTTTCTTTATTATTACAAACAACAAAATCATTTTCAAGTTTTCTAAATCACCTTCTCCAAAACCTTTTCTGAAAGTTGCAAATTTTCATTAATTCATCTCTTTCTTTCCATTCTCTTTTTCCTAAAAAATGAACACAACTCCTTGTTTTAAAACGATTCACTGAAAAGCTTCCATCGCATCCCTCCTTGTGGACACGACCCGTTAGCCACAAGCTACACGGTAAACTTTTAAACTCTTGATTGTTCTTTATTTTAGCAATCAAATTTTAGTGCCGTTGCCGGGGAGGGAACGGTGTAGTTGTTTTAACAAGTTTTTTGTGTTGTTTCAGGGACTTGAAGATCAAGAACTAGCATTCAAGCTTTGCCAAGAAGACTTGAAAATTCTGTGCCCCTACTCTCGAAAGTAGGAAACAGAATTTCAAGAAATTGCTTTGCAAAATCTAAATTTTTATTGGACTACTAAAAACTTTGTTTTGCAGGACATATTGCTCGCAAAATTTCAGTTTTTATATGTCATATTTGTGCTAGTTTTGTTATCACCATCCCTGTTTTAATCCAACAGTAATTTGAGTGATTGTGAATTTCTTAAAAATTGTTTAGACTTGCATTCTAGGCATTTGTCTAATTACGTTTACTTTACAATTACTGTTGAAGAGAGCTGGAGACAAGGTATGTATGCATAGCATATAGTTTAGGAAACATTCTTGGGTGATTTTTACTTTTGAATGCTACTTTTCTATATCTTGCACACTTGCACGAATCAATTCTAAGGGCAAAACCCAAATCAAGATAAGGTGGGGAAGTCATTACCCTTCCTTAGTCCACAAACTATCTCCAAGCACGCACAACCTAAGCCTAATTAAAATTTGATAGACGTTGGCCTTAGGGACATCTCGAACTCACTAGGAGATTATCCTAAAGAGGAAAAGTGTTAAAAATTGACTCCTGCAAAATCAGTGTCAAGGAAGGAGATTGAGGGCCGAAAGCCCGAAGATGGTGGTTATTTAATTAAGGAATGTCTTTGACGGAAAACCTCCCACCAATCTTGCCCTGACCTGGCTGATTAACTTGTGGTCAAGGTCTACATTCTACCTCTTGTGGACAATCAACCAGTTAGTAGTTGTCTAGGTCAAGGTTACCTTAGACTAGGCTTGGTTGATTTCTGTTGTTGACTGTTGATTGAACTTGTTGTGATTGTGATTGTGATTGTGTATGCAAGTGTGGTCGAGAGACCCTAATTCATCTAGGTTGACTAGAAACACATCACCACCCAAGTTTGAACCAAGACCAGATCCGGTAATGGCTCAATCAACTGTTGGCCCAAGAGGTTACACTCTCCAATTGTTTTGTGTTTTGATGATGACAAACCAAATAAGAGCTATTTGGTACTAATGAATTTGTTCAAGATAAGTTTCAGGTTTGTACCATGTTTGGAGACCATTTGCTTAGCTATTGCAAGAACTTCTAAGTTCCACAAAGCAAGGAAGGCATATTGCACATCAGCACATCAAGGAAGGATCATAGAAGAGAAGGCTCTAGTAAGGCATTGGATGGCTCAAAGACTTGAAGATTGCTCAAGAAGTCTTCAATTAGTTTGTTTCTAGTTTTATAGTTTTGTTAAAGAATAGTGGATAGGTTTGAAGCTCTATCACACACGTTTTTGCGCACATTCTTATTCCAAAAAGATTTCTTATAATATGTACAAAATATTTTAGTATACAATCTTCTGTCTCTAAATTCTTCTTTATGTTTTATACATTTTTCAATTCAAAAAATGTTTTGCTTATAATCAAAACCTCTTCAAATTTCTGTCCAAAGTCTGACTTTTGACTTGAGCCGGTCGACAGGGCAGTCGACCGAAACTTTGACAAGTTTGGCCGGTCGACCGTCCAAGTCGACCGTAGTTCTGGCAGTGCACGTATCAGTGTGCACGTTTTTGCGGTCGACAGTGCGGTCGACCAACTGTAACTCATTTTGCTCTCGGGTTGTTTGGGTCGACCGGGCGGTCGACCGCTGGCCTGCAACGGTCGTATTTTTTGAACTTCAGGTCGACCGGCCGGTCGACCGAGGTATCCGTTTGAACAGTAAACGGCTATTTTTCTGAGCTGTTTTATTTTGTCCTTTTGTGTTTAAAATTTGATTTAAGGATATGTTTTGAATTTAATACGACTTAATTAGCCCTAAGTTTGTTTTATCTCTAAACCCTAGCCCTCTCCTATAAATAGGGGTGTTTGGGGAGAGATTGAGATACCAATTATTACAAGAAAAATTCAAAAGTTTAAGGCATTCAAAAGAGCTTTGTTTCTTGGTTTTTGTGCTGAAATTCTCTCTCTTTTCTGAAGTGTTTTTGAAATACTCTCTGATTTAATTTTCTTTCTTCACTTACAACAAGAGCTTCATTCCTACTCATTATTCTCTAAGGACCTTTGTAAGGGAAGAGAATTTTTGAAAGAGAGAGTTTGTGGTCTTTTGACTACCAAGAAATTACTTGTACTTGAGATTGTGGAGTTGGGTACTCCGGTGATTTTGTATTACCTTTGTGATAGTGGAAGTGGTTGGAATCCTTCTGGGGAAGGCGGGGAAGTAGAGCTGGGTGCTCGAACCTCGATAACATATCTTGTTGTTTGCGTTTGGTTTACTTTTCTTGCTCTTACTCTTCATTGCAATATTCATTTGATTTCATTCATCTTGTCAATCATAGTCCCATACAACAAGGTTGCATTGCGCACCTCTAACTCATTTTAAGAGGAAGCCGGAGGAAAGAGTTCAGAACCCTTCACGGGGCATTCGGCTCTTAGTCTTGTTTTGGGCGATTGTTGCATCTCATTTTTAATTTGTGCATTGATTAGATTTATCACCTATTCACCCCCTCTAGGTGATTTTCAATTGGTATCAGAGCTTGGACTCTAGGTTTTGGCTTAACATCCATAGAGAGATCCTTAAAATTTGCTAATCAACATTTTCATTCCATCATTCATACACTAGTAAACATGGCCGATAACATTAAATCCCCTCCTAATTTGATGGACTCAATTTTCCCATTTGGAAGGTTAGGATGACTATCTTTTTGCAATCATTAGGTAGCCTAGTTGCTAAATCCCTAACCAAACCCTATGTAGCACCCGATAGTGATGAGAGCACTTGGAACGACTTCACATTTAGAGAATATGATGCCAACTCCAAGGCCCAAAACTCCCTATTAACCGCCTTGAATGAGGACGACCTCACACGGGTTATTCACTGCCAATCCGCCTATGAGATTTGGCAACACTTATTGGTCACACATGAAGGGACTTCACAAGTCAAGAGAGCTAAGATAGATCTCTTGAGCTCTCAATATGAATCTTTTAAAATGTTAGATGATGAATCAATTGATTGTATGATTACTAGATTTACTAAAATCACCAATGGTCTTTCTTCCTTAGGTGACGACATCTCCAACGATCAAAAGGTGCGGAAAGTGATTCGAGCTCTTCCTCCATCTTGGGAGATAAAGGCCACCACCTTAAAGGAGCTGAACGACAAGGATGAGATGGACCTCATTAGTCTCATTGGGAACTTAAAGACCCATGAGATGGAGAAGAAAGCAAGAGAAGAGGCCACTCCAACAAAGAAGAAATCAATAGCTTTCAAGTCTTCATCCACCCTTGAAGACGATGAAGAAGATGAAGAAGAAGATGAGGAGCTCTCCCTCCTTGTGCAAAATATCAAAGGGATGTACCGGAAGAACAAGCTCAACTTCCGGAGAAAATTTGAAGGCAAAGAGGAGAGAAGGATTATATGCCACAATTGCCGAAAGCCCGGACACATCATGGCCGATTGTCCGGAGTTCAAAAAGAAGATGACTTCCTCCTTCAAGCCAAAGAAGCCGGAAGAAAAGAAAGCATACAAGGCCACTTGGGATTCGGAAAGCGAGTCCGAAGAAGAAGAAGCGGATATTGCCAACATGTGTTTTATGGCAAATACTCCAAAGGTAAACCCTCAATCTCTTGATGAGGAAGATGATGAGTTATGTAAAGAAGTTCGTGTACATGCTTTTGTTGAATTTTCTGAAACTTATGATAATAAGAAGATTGAATGCTTTAAATTACAAAAAGAAATTGCTTTTCTTAAAAATCAACTTGCTTTGGTCTCAAAAGAAAAAGATGATATTTCTTCAAATCTCATGTCTATTCAAAATGAATTTGATGCCTACAAGGTTTCTTGTAAGGCTAAATTTCCTATTGTTGATGAAAAAGAAATTCCTCTTTCAAATCTAAAATGGTTGATTTTGAAAAGGTTTTGAAAGATTGTGCTTTTAACACTAAGAAACTTGAAGAAAAATTCTCTAAAAAGCACACATCTCATGTAAAAGATCCACATGTTAAGATTTCTCACGCTCACACATCTCATAACACTTCTTATGCTCATGCTCACAATGCTCATGCTCACAAATCACACACTCACTATGCTTTTAAATATGGTAGAGTATATAGATGCACATATTGTGGTAAAAATGGACATTTAGCTAAGTTTTGTTATGATCAATTAAATAGTTCAAATAATCTTGTTTGGGTTCATGGCACTAACCCTTTAGGACCCAAGAAAATGTGGGTACCAAAATCAAGTCCTAAATTGTTTGATGTAGGTACACACCAAGGCTCCAAGACGTAGGGAGCGGTGGTACCTTGATAGTGGCTGTTCAAGACACATGACATGGGACATCAATAACTTTACAACCCTATCAAGGTACATGGAAGGTGGCTCCGTCACCTTCGGAGATGACTCCAAGGGCTCTATCATTGGTATAGGTAACGTTCAAATTGGTTCATCTCCTACTATAGAAAATGTTGTACTTGTAGATGGTTTAAAACATAATTTGCTTAGCATTAGTCAATTTTGTGATCGTGGACTTAAAGTTATTTTTGATGATTCTTCTTGCAAGATTTTTGATGTTAAATCAAATGATTGTATTCTCACCGATTTTCGTGATGATAATGTTTATATCATTGACATGCTTAACGCAGAGTGTTCTACTAAATGCTTAAATGCTTTTGATGAAAATTCTTGGCTTTGGCATAGAAGATTAGGACATGCATCTTTTGAACATCTTTCTAGGATTAATTCAAAGGAATTGGTGAAGGGTATTCCTTACTTGAAGTTTGAGAAAGACCGCATTTGTGGTGCATGCCAACTTGGGAAACAAACTAAGTCTTCCTTCAAACCAATCAAGGATATCATGTCAACTAGGCCTTTAGAATTAATTCATATGGATCTTTTTGGCCCCACTAAAACTAAGAGCTTAAATGGTAGTAGAATTGCATTTGTTTTAGTTGATGATTTTTCCGTTTCACTTGGGTTTTCTTCTTGCAACATAAAGATCAAACTTTTTCTCATTTTAAGATTTTTCGAAAAAGAGTTGAAAAAGAAAAGGGTTTTTCGATTTTGAGAATAAGGAGTGATAGAGGTGGTGAATTTGTGAACTAACTCTTCATGACTTATTGTGATGAAAAGGGAATTAAGCATGAATTATCTTGTCCTAGAACTCCATAACAAAATGGAGTTGTAGAAAGGAAAAATAGAACACTTCAAGAGATGGCTAGGACAATGATAAGTGAATATGACCTCCCTCAATATCTATGGGCCGAGGCCGTAAACACCGCATGCTATATATCGAATCGTATTTATTTGTGCAAAAATTTTTCTAAAACATCTTTTGAAATGTATCACTCTAGAAAACCAAATGTTGCATATTTCAAAGTTTTTGGATGCAAGTGTTTTGTTTTGAATACTAAAGAGAATTTGGGTAAATTTAATGCTAAAGCTTATGAAGCAATCTTTGTTGGATATTCTACAACTAGTAAAGCTTATAGAGTATTCAATAGATCTTTTCTTACCATTGAAGAAATCATGCATGTTAAGTTTGAAGAATCTAATGTGTTTTTTGAGAATGTTATAGAGATTGAACCATTAGGTGAAAACATGGAGAAACTATCCTTGAAGGACTCACCCGCTCAAGAAGATAAGCAAGAACCTATTGGTGATGTTCAAGAGGAAAAAGAGGAAAGCTCTCAACCGCTTCCCAAAGCTTGGAGATATGCTACAAATCATCCTAAGGAGCTCATCTTGGGTGATGCATCTAAAGGAGTCACAACGCGCTCCAAACTCCATGACCTATGTGGTAACTTTGCTATCATTTCTCATTTTGAACCCAAAAGCATTCTCGAAGCCGAGACGGATTCATATTGGTTGCTAGCCATGCAAGAGGAACTCAATCAATTTGAGCGCAACCAAGTTTGGCACCTTGTTCCTAAGCCCCACGATAGACCAATAATTGGTACTAAGTGGATCTTTAGGAATAAGATGGATGAATCCGGAAATGTGGTTAGGAATAAAACTAGGTTAGTGGCCCACGGTTATACTCAAGTTGAAGGAATTGACTTTGGGGAGACCTTTGCACCCGTAGCACGGCTTGAAGCCATACGGATGACACTACCTTTTGCATCTTTTAAAAACTTTAAACTTTTTCAAATGGATGTAAAAAGTGCATTTTTAAATGGTTTTATTAATGAAGAAGTTTATGTTGCTCAACCTCCCAGTTTTGTTGATCATGTTCATCCCGATTTCGTTTTTAAACTTGACAAAGCTTTATATGGATTGAAAAAAGCTCCAAGAGCTTGGTATGAAAGGCTTTCTAGTTTTCTTATTTCAAATGATTTATTAAAGGCAAAGTAGACACAACCCTATTCACTAAGCATGTTGATAATGATATTTTGATTGTGCAAATTTATGTTGATGATATAATTTTTGGTTCTACTAATGAGCTTTTGTGCAATGATTTTGAAAAGGTTATGCAACTTAAATTTGAAATGTCCTCAATGGGTGAGCTTAATTTCTTTCTTGGACTCCAAATCAAGCAATTGCAAGATGGGAACTTCATATGTCAAGCCAAATATGCAAAGGAACTTGTGAAGAAATTTGGACTTGAAGACTCAAAAGTGTGCAATACTCCCATGGCAACAACAACCAAGCTTGATAAGGATGACCAAGGTAAAAATGTTGATATTAAATTATTTAGAAGAATGATAGGAAGTCTTTTGTATTTAACGGCCAGTAGGCCGGATATAATGTTTAGTGTGTGTCTTTGTGCTAGATTTCAATCGTGTCCCAAAGAGTCCCATCTTATTGCCGTAAAACGCATTATTCGTTATATTAAGGGAACGATTGGAATGGGTCTATGGTATCCGAAAACCGGAGATTTCTCAATGACGAGTTATTCGGATGCCGACTATGCGGGTCGTAGTGTAGATAGAAAGAGTACTAGTGGGACATGTCAATTTCTTGGTAATTGTCTTGTTTCATGGTCCTCTAGGAAGCAAAATTCCGTGGCTCTCTCAACCGCCGAGGCGGAGTATGTTGCCACGGGGGCTTGTTGTGCACAAGTCCTTTGGATGAAACATACTCTCCTTGATTATGATTTGCATTATAAAAATATTAAAATATTTTATGATAATACTAGTACTATACATTTGACCAAAAATGTAAATCAACATAGTAAGACCAAGCACATTGAGATTAGATATCACTTTCTTATAGATCATTTTGAGAAAGGTGATATAGATATTGATTATGTTTTCACGGATTTGCAACTAGCCGATATTTTCACTAAACCACTTGATTTTGCTAGATTTTCGTTTATTTGTGGAGAACTTAATGTTTGTGTTATTGAATAGACATGTTTTTCATAACCCTTTTTGATGTATGACAAAAAGGGGGAGAATAAGTTTACATGACAAAAATAAGTTCATTTGGTCTTGGTTCCATATGAATTTATATGTTTTGGTTTTATGAGTTTTGCGTTTTATGTTTTATGAATTTTATGAATTCATGTATTTTGGAAATTCCTGTGTTTTGAGTTTTCTCCTCCCCCATATTTTTGTTTATAGCCTATTTGTTTTGTCATCATCAAAAGGGGGAGATTGTTGGCCCAAGAGGTTACACTCTCCAATTGTTTTGTGTTTTGATGATGACAAACCAAATAAGAGCTATTTGGTACTAATGAATTTGTTCAAGAAAATTTCAGGTTTTTACCATGGTTGGAGACCATTTGCTTAGCTATTGCAAGAACTTCTAAGTTCCACAAAGTAAGGAAGGCATATTGCACATCAAGGAAGGATCATAGAAGAGAAGGCTCTAGCAAGGCATTGGATGGCTCAAAGACTTGAAGATTGCTCAAGAAGTCTTCAATTAGTTTGTTTCTAGTTTTATAGTTTTGTTAAAGAATAGTTGATAGGTTTGAAGCTCTATCACACACGTTTATGCGCACATTCTTATTCCAAAAAGATTTCTTATAATATGTACAAAATATTTTAGTATACAAAATATTTTAGTATACAATCTTTTGTCTCTAAATTCTTCTTTATGTTTTATACATTTTCCAATTCAAAAAATGTTTTGCTTATAATCAAAACCTCTTCAAATTTCTGTCCAAAGTCTGACTTTTGACCTGAGCCGGTCGACAGGGCAGTCAACCGAAACTTTGACAAGTTTGGCCGGTCGACCGTCCAAGTCGACCGTAGTTCTGGCAGTGCACGTATCAGTGTGCACGTTTTTTGCGGTCGACAGTGCGGTCGACCGACTATAACTCATTTTGCTCTCGGGTTGTTTGGGTCGACCGGGCGGTCGACCGCTGGCCTGCAACGGTCGTATTTTTGAACTTCAGGTCGACCGGCCGGTCGACCGAGGTATCCGTTTGAACAGTAAACGGCTATTTTTCTGAGCTGTTTTATTTTGTCCTTTTGTGTTTAAAATTTGATTTAAGGATATGTTTTGAATTTAATACGACTTAATTAGCCCTAAGTTTGTTTTATCTCTAAACCTTAGCCCTCTCCTATAAATAGGGGTGTTTGGGGAGAGATTGAGATACCAATATTACAAGAAAAATTCAAAAGTTTAAGGCATTCAAAAGAGCTTTGTGTTGGCCCAAAGGCCATTAGCCCTATATCCTGATGGATATTTTTGATGATAACAAATCATATCTAGTTATATATTTAACAAGTTTTGTTTAAAAGAATTTTAGGTTAAACAGTTGATTTGACGGCTCCACAATCAAGACTCACAAGTTTGGATGCCGCCAAAAGATTTGCATTCCCAAGCCAAGCACAATAGGAAGCTTCGGAATCAAGATCTTAAAGAAAAGACCAAGTCGAGATCAAGACTACGAAGAAATTCCAAGATTTGTATTTTGATTTTTATTTTAGATATTTTGTCAAAACCTAGATGTTAGAAGTAGAGTTATGGGATTACCACTTACACACACCTTTACTTTGGTTCATGACTTCATAAAGAGTTTCAAATTCTATTTTCAATCTAGATTTAAAGTTAACATGTTTTTGGAAATAAGTTTTAGAAACTTTAAGTTTTGGAAAAACAATATTTTTGGAAAAATAATTTTTGGACAAAACAAGCTTTTATCAAAAGGGTATTTATCAAAATGTTTTAACATGATAGAGTTATGACATATGCTCATACTCTATGTTTTACAAGGTCCAAAACATTCAAACCCTAGACCAAAATCCAAAACCCAGGTTTCAGGTTTCTGGAAGTTCTGATTTTTCAGAACTGACAGAAACCGGTCGACCGCTCGGGTCGACCGACGGACACGCTGTGCATGTGTGTACGTCGGCCGACCGCTCCGGTCGACCGGAGCACTTACAGTGCTCTCTGTTTGTTCCGGTCGACCGGGACGGTCGACCGTAGTCCCCCAACGGTCAAAAATATGACCGTTGGCGGTCGACCGGCCCGGTCGACCGGCTGCTGTCAGAACTTCTGACAGACTCCAACAACTCTATTTTCTGACAGTTTTTCTTTTGGGATTTGATCCCAACGAATCTCTGGAGCTGTTTTTGACCCCTATAAATAGGAGGTCACTTCAACATGATAAGACATCTATCAAGAACATTTTTACAAGAGATTTTCAAAAGATTTACAAGTTTTCAAAAGGCTTTCATTTAGAAAAGATTTCCTCTCCAAAAGCCCTAAATTTCTAGACAACCATTTGAAGTCTTTACCTCTACTTCTCTCTAGCTATTGCACTACACAATCCCATAATTCCTCATCTACATATTGGTTCTAGGATTGTGCAAGTGAGCGAATTTTTGATCAAGTGTGATCATTTTCTTATTGAGTGAAGTTGTAGAGGCATCGGCCTCAAGGCGAGCTAGTGTGCTCCGGGTGGAGTTGCGGCATCACAAGTGATCGGACAAGTGTGTCCTTGTATTGGTGATCCAGTGGGATCTTCAATAGTGGAAATCCTTCAAGTGTGAAGGCGGGGACGTAGAGCGTGGCTCGAACCTCACCTCAGAACATATCTGCGTGTTTGCGTTTGCTCAAATCTCTCTAAACTCTAAACTCTTTAATTCTTACACTATTGATTGCTTCATTTATTGCAAGTCTTTTATTTGAGCTAATTGTGTTAGTTGAATTTTAAATTCTGCATTTGTGCCATTTACATATAGCCATCACCTATTCACCCCCCCTCTAGGTGATTTCAATTGGTATCAGAGCCTAACCCTACAATTTGGTTTAACCACCTTAGGGAGATCCTTATTATTTGGCTATATTTGTTGCATTTTTCATATATTGTGCTTTATATTACTCATCCATGGCATCACTTGACTTTTCTAGCATCAAGTTCCCACCTAAGTTTGATGGCTTGAACTTCCCTATTTGGAAGGTCAAGATGAACCTATTTCTAAAGTCCCTAGGTGTTAGAGTAGCTAGGGCCATCACTAGAGAATTTGTTGAACCCCTCACCGATGAGAGTTCATTTGAGGACACCACCAAGGATTATGAAGCTAATGCTAGAGCCCAATATGCATTAACCCAAGACTTAAATGAGGATGACCTAGCACGCATCATTAATTGCAAATCCGCATTTGAAGTTTGGAATATTTTAATTGTGACTCATGAGGGAACGTCACAAGTCAAAAGATCCAAGATTGACTTGCTACGTTCTCAATATGAGAATTTTTACATGTTTGATAATGAGAGCATTGATGACATGCTCACGCGTTTCACCAAGATCACTAATGCCTTGTCCTCTCTAGGTGACGCAATTGATAATGACCAAAAGATTCGCAAGGTCATTCGGGCTCTTCCCAAATCTTGGAAGTGAAAGCAACTACCCTCAAGGAGCTCAACGATCGGGAGGAGATGGACTTCTCCGGCTTCATCGGTAATCTCAAAACCCATGAGATGGAGATGAAGGTAAGAGAAGAAAGGGAGGCACCCAAGAAGAAAACAATCGCCTTCAAAGCCACTCCAACACTATTGAAGAGGACGACTCATCGGAGGATTGCGATGAGGACTTTGCCATGCTTATCCGGAAGGTAGGCGAAATGTTTTACAGGAAAGGGAGGCAAAGCAACTTCCGAAGAGGGAAACCTCAAGGAAGGTTTGAAAAGAAGAGAGAAGAACCCGGTCCTTACTTCCATTGTAAGAAGATCGGACATCTCATAGCGGATTGCCCCGCTCTTCAAGCTACTACCTCCAAGCATGTACCAAGGAAGAAGAAGGCTATGGTAGCCACATGGGATGATACGGAGTCGGAATCCGAAGAGGAGCACGACGCGCTCACATGTGTTCATGGCACAAGGAGACAATTCTTCTAAGGTAACCCTTGATAACACTTTAGAAGATGATGATCTTACCATGGATAAACTTGCTCATTTTTTCGAAGAGTTACAACATAGATATGAGATCTCTCAATCTCATAATAAAAAATTGAAAAAGGAAAATGATGTTTTAAAGAATAAACTTGATACTTGTCTTAGTGAGAAAAAATGTTTTATCTAGTGCTTTTGAAAAATTAAAAGGTGACTTTGATAAATATAAATTGGCTAATAAAGGAAAAACCCCCATGGTTTCTTGTAATAAAAATGAATTTGTAGAGATTCAAAAACGGGTTGAAGTGTTAGACTCTACTCTTAAAATTTATGCTTTTGATTTAAAGAAAATTGCATCTAGGTTTCCTAAGGGAGTAACCTAAGGGAAACACACTCACCATGCACATGCACGGAAACATGCACACACACATAAACATGCTTACATGAATGGTAGTGGTAGAATTTACATTTGCACGCATTGTGGCCGCAAAGGTCATTGAGAAAATTTTGTTTTGCTAAAAATAATGTGCATAAAAAATATGTTTGGGTTCGTCCCGGTACTAATCTTAAAGGACCCAAAAAGATATGGGTACCAAAAGACCCACCAAATTTAAATGATACAGGTGGATCTTCTTCCTCCAAGACTCAGGGGGAAACGGTGCCCGGGTGGTGGATGCAACTAAGCTCAAAGAACACATCGCATTTGCATCGCTATCATGGAGGCACCTATTTTGGAGATTGCCCATGCTTGGTAACTTCTCCATTTAAAAGTTTTGTTTGGTTATTTATATACACATGTAAAGGATTGTTAGTTTACTTCTATTATACATTGATATATGCTTGTGTAAACTTACATCTCTATCATGTTTGTGTATATGCCATGTTTTTATCTTGTCTTTTATACCATGTCCATTGTATGTCCACATGCCATGCCTAGACTAGCTTATTTATATATATATATGCATTGTATTTTTTAAAAAAAAACTAGAAATAAAATTTTTTAAAATTTCATATTCAAACAAATACCTTAGAGATGGCAATTGCGCACCATAACTCATTCAAGAGGAATCAAGAGGATGAAGTTCAGAACCCGTCACTGGGTATTCGGCTTCAACATCTCTAAAAACTTTGTTTTTGTATGAAAATTAAATAAAATGTCTTGTGTGAATATTTTTGTTTGAGAACCTAATGAAGATTTAAAAACATTATTGTATTCCTACATGTTATATATATTCTACTTTATTTGATAAAATTTTTCTTTTAAATTTTTTTCTGTTCTCAGTTTTTTGGGCATAGCCGGTCGATCGACCCGGTCGACCGCTGTTGCTGTCTGTGGTCTCGGGTTTTCTGGGTCGACCGACCCGGTCGACCGCTGTAGCTCTCAGAGCTCTCGGGATTTCTGGGTCGACCGACCCGGTCGACCGCTCTGAGATGCAGAGCTCTCGGGTTTTCTGGGTCGACCGACCGGTCGACCGTTCATCGTATTCAGCCCTAAAACTGCTATTTATTTGACTTTCTCTCTCTCTCTCTCTCTCACACTCACAGCCGACGAACCCGTCTTCTCCCCTCCTCAAAAATTTTCTCCAATTCTCTAATCCCTCAATCTTTTTCAAATTCCTTCAAAACCCACTTCAGATTCCATCTTTAGGTGCTGGATCTTCGTTTTCAGGACTTCCTCTCCGCAGAATTCGAAGAATTTCAAGTTTTCTCTGATTAAGGTTTTATTCTTCATCTTTCAGGTAAAAATTTGATTTTTCCTACTGTTCTTAATATCTAGCTTTAGGATCATCTTCTTTTTATCAAAGATTTTAGGTTTCTAAGTTCTCTAGATCAAGCCCTAACTTATTTGACCTAAAAATCATCTTTTTCGTCAAAAAATGTCTAAAAGAACTAGGTCTGAAAAGGGTAAATCTGTTGCTCAACCCTCTTCATATGTCCCCAAGCCCAAACGACCTTTCATTAATGAGATTGCTGAAAATCGGTTCATTAATCTTTCCAAGAGGAACATCAATTCGGGGAGATATGTCGTTATACAAGATTTTGAACACTTGGACATTCCCCAAATCCTGCAGAACAACTCCTTAAATGATTTCTTGACCATCAAAGAACAAGTCTATACATCTCTCGTTCCCTATTTCTATACTAATTTCTCTTTTGATGGAAACAGTATCTTTTCTAGAGTCCTAGGTAGGAACATTGACCTTAGCATTGGTCAGTTTGCTGACATTTTACATCTCTCCCTGCTGGAGCTGATGTCTACACCCATGACCTTCATGATTTTGAGTTTCCGGAGGGTGAGTCTGCGCTCACCGCATCCACTTTGATCCACAGGGATAACAACCCTGGTTTGGTGAGGAATGAAGTTGTGAGTAGATTCACCCTCACATCTCAGGTCCTTGCCAAAATCATTTTCTATAACATTGTCCCTAAATCTGGTGAGTACAGCCGTGCTAGGGGTCCTGTTCCATTGATCATCTATTGCCTTCTGCGAGGCATTAAGATAAATGTTCCCCGTATCATAGCTTCTCATATGGCATCCGACCAGATTCGCATGTCGGGTAGGAGCTTGCCCTATGACATGTTGATTACACATCTTCTTAAAGCTCTAAATTTTGATCTCTCATCTGAGTCTCCTGATGATCCTCTAATAAACATTGACGGAGTTCTCTTGAAGAGGATGGAAGCCCAGTTGCGTCGACACGTTCCTGAGCAACCTCCTGTTCCTCCTGCTGCTCCAGGATCATCTTCTGCCCCAGGGTCTTCTTCGGCCCCAGGGACATCATCTGCTTCTGCCCCTGTTTTACCTCCAGACCTTCAGGCTCTTATCTCCTCAGAGGTACGCTCTCAGTTCGAGGCACACCAGGCTTGGATTGAGCAGCGTGATGCAGCGTTTCGTGCAGAGATGGACGCACGTTTCCAGCGCGAGGCAGATTCTCGTGCGGTGATGGACTCACGTATCCAAGAAATTCATAATGATATGTCCTATTTTGCTGACTCCATGAGATTCATGGATACGCAATTTGAGGCACTCTTTACGAAATTCGACATGCTTGTTCCTGATCCCACTTCCATTGCTCGTCCACTTCCCTCCACTGGCCCTCTATTCCCCCCCAGAGCTCGTTCATCTGTTCCCCACCTCGGACTAGAGTTGATGACATTGATCCAGAGGAGGTGGCAGCTTCTTCTTCTTCTTCGGAGGAGGAGGAAGACAATGATGGTGACAAGAAGATGGATGCTGCAGAGAGTTCGTCTGAGGACGAGGAAGATGAGGACGACGATGCTGCTGCTGGCGCTGAGTGACCTGCCCCTTTTGATGATGTCAAAATGGGGGAGAGTTATTTATTGAGAGACATATTTTGTGTTTTGCCTTTGTTTGGACATGTATTTCTGTTATATTTTGTGGACATTTAGCTTTTCCTTATATGTATCGTTTCTTTATGTCATATATGAAATCATGTTTTCATCCTTATTTATGACATGAAAATTGTTGGCATGGACATGTGTATTATCACTTGATGTTTATCAGTTATCATTTGCCATATTTATCCATGCCTGAGTATGATTTTATTATATGCATGTGTTGAGAGGGAGCTTCATTTGAAGTCTCTACCCAAAATATTTGTGATAACTAAATGTGTTTTGTCATCATCAAAAAGGGGGAGATTGTTGGCCCAATGGCCATTAGCCCTATATCTTGATGGATATTTTTGATGATAACAAACCATATCTAGTTATATATTTAACAAGTTTTGTTTAAAAGAATTTCAGGTTAAACAGGTTGATTTGATGGCTCCACAATCAAGACTCACAAGTTTGGATGCCGCCAAAAGATTTGCATTCCCAAGCCAAGTACAATAGGAAGCTTCAGAATCAAGATCTTAAAGAAAAGACCAAGTCGAGATCAAGACTATGAAGAAATTCCAAGATTTGTATTTTGATTTTATTTTAGATATTTTGTCAAAACCTTGATGTTAGAAGTAGAGTTATGGGATTACCACTTACACACACACTTTACTTTGGTTCATGACTTCAAAAAGAGTTTCAAATTCTATTTCCAATCTAGATTTAAAGTTAACATGTTTTTGGAAATAAGTTTTAGAAACTTTAAGTTTTGGAAAAACAATATTTTTGGAAAAACAATTTTTGGACAAAACAAGCTTTTATCAAAAGGGTATTTATCAAAATGTTTTAACATGATAGAGTTATGACATATGCTCATACTCTATGTTTTACAAGGTCCAAAACATTCAAACCCTAGACCAAAATCCAAAACCCAGGTTTCAGGTTTCTGGAAGTTCTGATTTTTCAGAACTGACAGAAACCGGTCGACCGCCCAGGTCGACCGACGGACACGCTGTGCATGTGTGTACGTCGGCCGACCGCTCCGGTCGACCGGAGCACTTACAGTGCTCTCTGTTTGTTCCGGTCGACCGGGACGGTCGACTGTAGTCCCCCAACGGTCAAAAATATGACCGTTGGCGGTCGACCGGCCCGGTCGACCGGCTGCTGTCAGAACTTCTGACAGACTCCAACAGCTCTATTTTCTGACCGTTTTTCTTTTGGGATTTGATCCCAACGAATCTCTGGAGCTGTTTTTGACCCCTATAAATAGGAGGTCACTTCAACATGATAAGACATCTATCAAGAACATTTTTACAAGAGATTTTCAAAAGATTTACAAGTTTTCAAAAGGCTTTCATTTAGAAAAGATTTCCTCTCCAAAAGCCCTAAATTTCTAGACATCCATTTGAAGTCTTTACCTCTACTTCTCTCTAGCTATTGCACTACACAATCCCATAATTCCTCATCTACATATTGGTTCTAGGATTGTGCAAGTGAGCGAATTTTTGATCAAGTGTGATCATTTTCTTATTGAGTGAAGTTGTAGAGGCATCGGCCTAATGGCGAGCTAGTGTGCTCCGGGTGGTGTTGCGGCATCACAAGTGATCGGACAAGTGTGTCCTTATATTGGTGATCCAGTGGGATCTTTAATAGTAGAAATCCTTCAAGTGTGAAGGCGGGGACGTAGAGCGTGGCTCGAACCTCGGAAACATATCTGCGTGTTTGCGTTTGCTCAAATATCTCTAAACTCTAAACTTTTTAATTCTTGCACTATTGATTGCTTCATTTATTGCAAGTCTTTTATTTGAGCTAATTGTGTTAGTTGAATTTTAAATTCTGCATTTGTGCCATTTACATATAGCCATCACCTATTCACCCCCCCTCTAGGTGATTTCAATTGGTATCAGAGCCTAACCCTACAATTTGGTTTAACCACCTTAGGTAGATCCTTGTTATTTGGCTATATTAGTTGCATTTTTCATATATTGTGCTTTATATTACTCATCCATGGCATCACTTGACTTTTCTAGCATCAAGTTCCCACCTAAGTTTGATGGCTTGAACTTCCCTATTTGGAAGGTCAAGATGAACCTATTTCTAAAGTCCCTAGGTGTTAGAGTAGCTAGGGCCATCACTAGAGAATTTGTTGAACCCCTCACCGATGAGAGTTCATGGTCCGAGGACACCACCAAGGATTATGAAGCTAATGCTAGAGCCCAATATGCATTAACCCAAGCCTTAAATGAGGATGACCTAGCACGCATCATTAATTGCAAATCCGCATTTGAAGTTTGGAATATTTTAATTGTGACTCATGAGGGAACGTCACAAGTCAAAAGATCCAAGATTGACTTGCTACGTTCTCAATATGAGAATTTTTACATGTTTGCTCACGCGTTTCACCAAGATCACTAATGCCTTGTCCTCTCTAGGTAACGCAATTGATAATGACCAAAAGATTCGCAAGGTCATTCGGGCTCTTCCCAAATCTTGGAAGTGAAAGCAACTACCCTCAAGGAGCTCAACGATCGGGAGATGATGGACTTCTCCAGCTTCATCGGTAATCTCAAAACCCATGAGATGGAGATGAAGGTAAGAGAAGAAAGGGAGGCACCCAAGAAGAAAACAATCGCCTTCAAAGCCACTCCAACCACTATTGAAGAGGACGACTCATCGGAGGATTGCGATGAGGACTTTGTCATGCTTATCCGGAAGGTAGGCAAAATGTTTTACAGGAAAGGGAGGCAAAGCAACTTTCGAAGAGGGAAACCTCAAGGAAGGTTTGAAAAGAAGAGAGAAGAACCCGGTCCTTGCTTCCATTGCAAGAAGATCGGACATCTCATAGCGGATTGCCCCGCTCTCCAAGCTACTACCTCCAAGCATGTACCAAGGAAGAAGAAGGCTATGGTAGCCACATGGGATGATACGGAGTCGGAATCTGAAGAGGAGCACGACGCCGCTCACATGTGTTTCATGGCACAAGGAGACAATTCTTCTAAGGTAACCCTTGATAACACTTTAGAAGATGATGATCTTACCATGGATGAACTTGCTCATTTTTTCGAAGAGTTACAACATAGATATGAGATCTCTCAATCTCATAATAAAAAATTGAAAAAGGAAAATGATGTTTTAAAGAATAAACTTGATACTTGTCTTAGTGAGAAAAATGTTTTATCTAGTGCTTTTGAAAAATTAAAAGGTGACTTTGATAAATATAAATTGGCTAATAAAGGAAAAACCCCCATGGTTTCTTGTAATAAAAATGAATTTGTAGAGATTCAAAAACGGGTTGAAGTGTTAGACTCTACTCTTAAAATTTATGCTTTTGATTTAAAGAAAATTGCATCTAGGTTTCCTAAGGGAGTAACCTAAGGGAAACACACTCACCATGCACATGCACGGAAACATGCACACACACATAAACATGCTTACATGTATGGTAGTGGTAGAATTTACATTTGCACGCATTGTGGCCGCAAAGGCCATTTAGAAAAATTTTGTTTTGCTAAAAATAATGTGCATAATAATTATGTTTGGGTTCGTCCCGGTACTAATCTTAAAGGACCCAAAAAGATATGGGTACCAAAAGACCCACCAAATTTAAATGATATAGGTGGATCTTCTTCTTCCAAGACTTAGGTGGAAACGGTGCCCGGGTGGTGGATGCAACTAAGCTCAAAGAACACATCGCATTTGCATCGCTATCATGGAGGCACCTATTTTGGAGATTGCCCATGCTTGGTAACTTCTCCATTTAAAAGTTTTTGTTTGGTTATTTATATACACATGTAAAGGATTGTTAGTTTACTTTTATGATACATTGATATATGCTTGTGTAAACTTACATCTCTATCATGTTTGTGTATATGCCATGTTTTTATCTTGTCTTTTATACCATGTCCATTGTATGTCCACATGCCATGCCTAGACTAGCTTATTTATATATATACGCATTGTATTTTAAAAAAAAAACTAGAAATAAAATTTTGTAAAAATTTCATATTCAAACAAATACCTTAGAGATGGCAATTGCGCACCTTAACTCATTCAAGAGGAATCAAGAGGATGAAGTTCAGAACCCGTCACCGGGTATTCGGCTTCAACATCTCTAAAAACTTTGTTTTTGTATGAAAATTAAATAAAATGTCTCGTGTGAATATTTTTGTTTGAGAACCTAATGAAGATTTAAAAACATTATTGTATTCCTACATGTTATATATATTCTACTTTATTTGATAAAATTTTTCTTTTATTTTTTTTCTGTTCTCAGTTTTTTGGGCATAGCCGGTCGACCGACCCGGTCGACCGCTGTTGCTGTCTGTGGTCTCGGGTTTTCTGGGTCGACCGACCCGGTCGACCGCTGTAGCTCTCAGAGCTCTCGGGATTTCTGGGTCGACCGACCCGGTCGACCGCTCTGAGATGCAGAGCTCTCAGGTTTTCTGGGTCGACCGACCGGTCGACCGTTCATCGTATTCAGCCCTAAAACTGCTATTTATTTGACTTTTTCTCTCTCTCTCTCTCACTCACAGCCGACGAACCCGTTTCTCCCCTCCTCAAAATTTTCTCCAATTCTCTAATCCCTCAATCTTTTTCAAATTCCTTCCAAACCCACTTCAGATTCCATCTTTAGGTGCTGGATCTTCGTTTTCAGGACTTCCTCTCCGCAGAATTCGAAGAATTTCAGGTTTTCTCTGATTAGGGTTTTGTTCTTCATCTTTCAGGTAAAAATTTGATTTTTCCTACTGTTCTTAATATCTAGCTTTAGGATCATCTTCTTTTTGTCAAAGATTTTAGGCTTCTAAGTTCTCTAGATCAAGCCCTAACTTATTTGACCTAAAAATCATCTTTTTCGTCAAAAAATGTCTAAAAGAACTAGGTCTGAAAAGGGTAAATCTGTTGCTCAACCCTCTTCATATGTCCCCAAGCCCAAACGACCTTTCATTAATGAGATTACTGAAAATTGGTTTATTAATCTTTCCAAGAGGAACATCAATTCGGGGAGATATGTCGTTATACAAGATTTTGAACACTTGGACATTCCCCAAATCCTGCAGAACAACTCCTTAAATGATTTCTTGACCATCAAAGAACAAGTCTATACATCTCTCGTTCCCTATTTCTATACTAATTCTCTTTTGATGGAAATCGTATCTTTTCTAGAGTCCTAGGTAGGAACATTGTCCTTAGCATTGGTCAGTTTGCTGACATTCTACATCTCTCCCCTGCTGGAGCTGATGTCTACACCCATGACCTTCATGATTTTGAGTTTCCGGAGGGTGAGTCTGCGCTCACCGCATCCACTTTGATCCACGGGGATAACAACCCTGGTTTGGTGAGGAATGAAGTTGTGAGTAGATTCACCCTCACATCTGAGGTCCTTGCCAAAATCATTTTCTATAACATTGTCCCTAAATCTGATGAGTACAGCCGTGCTAGGGGTCCTGTTCCATTGATCATCTATTGCCTTCTGCGAGGCATTAAGATAAATGTTCCCCGTATCATAGCTTCTCATATGGCATCCGACCAGATTCGCATGTCGGGTAGGAGCTTGCCCTATGGCATGTTGATTACACATCTTCTTAAAGCTCTAAATTTTGATCTCTCATCTGAGTCTCCTGATGATCCTCTAATAAACATTGACGGAGTTCTCTTGAAGAGGATGGAAGCCCAGTTGCGTCGACACGTTCCTGAGCAACCTCCGTTCCTCCTGCTGTTCCAGGATCATCTTCTGCCCCAGGGTCTTCTTCGGCCCCAGGGATATCATCTGCTTCTGCCCCTGTTTTACCTCCAGACCTTCAGGCTCTTATCTCCTCAGAGGTACGCTCTCAGTTCGAGGTACACCAGGCTTGGATTGAGCAGCGTGATGCAGCGCTTCGTGCAGAGATGGACGCACGTTTCCAACGCGAGGCAGATTCTCGTGCGGTGATGGACTCACGTATCCAAGAAATTCGTAATGATATGTCCTATTTTGCTGACTCCATGAGATTCATGGATACGCAATTTGAGGCACTCTTTACGAAATTCGACATGCTTGTTCCTGATCCCACTTCCATTGCTCGTCCACTTCCCTCCACTGGCCCTCTATTTCCCCCCAGAGCTCGTTCATCTGTTCCTCCACCTCGGACTAGAGTTGACGGTATCGATCCAGATGAGGTGGCAGCTTCTTCTTCTTCTTCTTCTTCGGAGGAAGACGATGATGGTGACAAGAAGATGGATGCTGCAGAGAGTTCGTCTGAGGACGAGGAAGATGAGGACGACGATGCTGCTGCTGGTGCTGAGTGACCTGCCCCTTTTGATGATGTCAAAAAGGGGAAAAGTTATTTGTTGAGAGACATATTTTGTGTTTTGCCTTTGTTTGGACATGTATTTCTGTTATGTTTTGTGGACATGTAGCTTTTCCTTATATGTATCATTTCTTTATGTCATATATGAAATCATGTTTTCATCCTTATTTATGACATGAAAATTGCTGGCATGGACATGTGTATTATCACTTGATGTTTATCAGTTATCATTTGCTATATTTATCCATGCCTGAGTATGATTTTTATTATATGCATGTGTTGAGAGGGAGCTTCATTTGAAGTCTCTACCCAAAATATTTGTGATAACTAAATATGTTTTGTCATCATCAAAAAGGGGGAGATTGTTGGCCCAAAGGCCATTAGCCCTATATCTTGATGGATATTTTTGATGATAACAAACCATATCTAGTTATATATTTAACAAGTTTTGTTTAAAAGAATTTCAGGTTAAACAGGTTGATTTGACGGCTCCACAATCAAGACTCACAAGTTTGGATGCCGCCAAAAGATTTGCATTCCCAAGCCAAGTACAATAGGAAGCTTCGGAATCAAGATCTTAAAGAAAAGACCAAGTCGAGATCAAGACTATGAAGAAATTCCAAGATTTGTATTTTGATTTTTATTTTAGATATTTTGTCAAAACCTAGATGTTAGAAGTAGAGTTATGGGATTACCACTTACACACACACTTTACTTGGTTCATGACTTCAAAAAGAGTTTAAAATTCTATTTCCAATCTAGATTTAAAGTTAACATGTTTTTGGAAATAAGTTTTAGAAACTTTAAGTTTTGGAAAAACAATATTTTTGGAAAACAATTTTTGGACAAAACAAGCTTTTATCAAAAGGGTATTTATCAAAATGTTTTAACATGATAGAGTTATGACATATGCTCATACTCTATGTTTTACAAGGTCCAAAACATTCAAACCCTAGACCAAAATCCAAAACCCAGGTTTCAGGTTTCTGGAAGTTCTGATTTTCAGAACTGACAGAAACCAGTCGACCGCCGGGGTCGACCGACGGACACGCTGTGCATGTGTGTACGTCGGCCGACCGCTCCGGTCGACCGGAGCACTTACAGTGCTCTCTGTTTGTTCCGGTCGACCGTAGTCCCCCAACGGTCAAAATATGTCCGTTGCCGGTCGACCGGCCCGGTCGACCGGCTGCTGTCAGAACTTCTGACAGACTCCAACAGCTCTATTTCTGACAGTTTTTCTTTTGGGATTTGATCCCAACGAATCTCTGGAGCTGTTTTTGACCCCTATAAATAGGAGGTCACTTCAACATGATATGACATCTATCAAGAACATTTTTACAAGAGATTTTCAAAAGATTTACAAGTTTTCAAAAGGCTTTCATTTAGAAAAGATTTCCTCTCCAAAAGCCCTAAATTTCTAGACACTCATTTGAAGTCTTTACCTCTACTTCTCTCTAGCTATTGCAATACACAATCCCATAATTCCTCATCTACATATTGGTTCTAGGATTGTGCAAGTGAGAGAATTTTTGATCAAGTGTGATCATTTTCTTATTGAGTGAAGTTGTAGAGGCATCAGCCTCAAGGCGAGCTAGTGTGCTCCGGGTGGTGTTGCGGCATCACAAGTGATCGGACAAGTGTGTCCCTGTATTGGTGATCCAGTGGGATCTTCAATAGTGGAAATCCTTCAAGTGTGAAGGTGGGGACGTAGAGCGTGGCTCGAACCTCGAAAACATATCTGCGTGTTTGCGTTTGCTCAAATCTCTCTAAACTCTAAACTCTTTAATTCTTGCACTAATGATTGCTTCATTTATTGCAAGTCTTTTATTTGAGCTAATTGTGTTAGTTGAATTTTAAATTCTGCATTTGTGCCATTTACATATAGCCATCACCTATTCACCCCCCTCTAGGTGATTTCACTTTGTTTCTTGGTTTTTGTGCTGAAATCTCTCTCTTTTTTCTGAAGTATTTTTGAAATACTCTCTGATTTAATTTTCTTTCTTCACTACAACAAGAGCTTCATTCCTACTCATTATTCTCTAAGGACCTTTGTAAGGGAAGAGAATTTTGAAAGAGAGAGTTTGTGGTCTTTTGACTACCAAGAAATTACTTGTACTTGAGATTGTGGAGTTGGGTACTCCGGTGATTTTGTAATACCTTTGTGATAGTGGAAGTGGTTGGAATCCTTCTGGGAAGGCGGGGAAGTAGAGCTGGGTGCTCGAACCTCGTTAACATATCTTGTTGTTTGCGTTTGGTTTACTTTTTCTTGCTCTTACTCTTCATTGCAATATTCATTTGATTTCATTCATCTTGTCAATCATAGTCCCATACAATAAGGTTGCATTGCGCACCTCTAACTCATTTTAAGAGGAAGCCGGAGGAAAGAGTTCAGAACCCTTCACGGGGCATTCGGCTCTTAGTCTTGTTTTGGGTGATTGTTGCATCTCATTTTTAATTTGTGCATTGATTAGCTTTATCACCTATTCACCCCCCCTCTAGGTGATTTTCAACGTCACTGCAGGATAGGTTCTATCCCATTAGGACCTCACTTCCATCATGCATTTCACTTCCATCGGTTGGTGAATATAATTTTGAGCTCAAGCCTCAATTCATCAACACACTCCCCAAATTTCATGGTCTAGAGTCCGAAGATGCCAACTTCTCATAAGAGAATTTTAGGAAGTATATCTTATGATGAAAATCCCACACCATGTAGACAATGCTATTAGGTTGAGATTTATCCAATTTGCACTTAAGGACCTAGCAAAAAAGTGGTTCTACAGCTTAGCAGCTGGTTCCATCACATCTTGGGATGGTTTCATCAAGGTTTTCTTGAAGAAATTCTATCCTATCCATAAAATCGCTCTCATTAGGAAGACGATCATGCAATTTAAGCAAGAGTCTAGTGAACCATTCTGGAGGTACTTTGAACGCTTTAAAGACCTCCTTGTCCAATGTCCGCACCATGGAATAGAGAAGTGGCGATAATGCCAAATTCTCTATGACAGTTTAGACTATTCCACCAAAACCCTCTTAGAAAGTATGTGCCAGGGGGTTTCTTGTAGAAAAATGAGGATGAAGGATGGGATTTGTATGAAAATTTAGCTGAGAAGACCATCCAATGGGAATCTGCTAGTGAGACCTCTAGGAATCCTAACTCCATCTCTTCAAAAGGAGGTCTCCATTCCATCGAATCGTCCATCGCTAATGAGGCTAAGTTAGCCAATTTGGCTAGAAGACTGGAAGCTCTAGAAACGAAAGAACCAAGTCCAGTCAATCAAGTTAGCCCGAACCAATTTCCACCCCCGGGTTGCACTTACTGTCATGCCATGAATCGTGTTTTTGAGGAGTGCCCAGTGTTTCAGGCTCAGCAATCCTACCATGACCGATGAATGCGGCCTTTTCAAGGTCGAACAATAACCCTTACGCACCCACGTACAATCCTGGCTGGAGAAATCACCCTAATTTCTCATGGAGCCAAAACAACAATGACCATTCACGATCAAATAATGCTAGCCACTTCCATCATGGTAATAATTCTTCCAATCATCAACCCAACTTCTCCACTTTCCATAATAATTCTCCCAACCATCCACCAAACTTTCCGCATTATCAACAAAACTTTCCCAACCAAGCACAACAATCCTCCTTCCAGAATCCTCAATTAGAAAGGAGAATGACTGACTTTGAGAGGAACATGGAGAGATATATGAAAAACCAAGACACTCTCATGCAAACAATTCAGAGGTTAGAGGTTCAAATGAGTCAACTAGCCAACCTACAGAATGAGAGACAAAAGGGTACCTTGCCTAGTCAGCCAGTCACCAATCCGAAGAATTCCCAACAAGCCCATTTGGCTGAGGATCCTTCATTCAATCAATGTAATGCTGTGCATACATTGAGGTCAGGAAAGAGAGTTGATAACCAAGTGTCAACACCAATCAATCCTATTCAGCACAACCAAAATCAAGCTTCCATCTCATCCAATCCAATTTCTTCCAATTCTGACGAGTCTGAAAAAGACAAGTCAGCCAGCCAGGTGCACCAGCCTATAGTACCATTTCCTAATAGGCTGAAGAATAACAAGCAAAATCCTCACATGGATAAGATAATCGAGATGTTTAACCAAGTGAAGATAAATGTGCCTCTTCTTGATGCCATCCAACAAGTTCCTTACTATGCTAAGTTTCTTAAGGACATGTGCACCAAGAAGAGAAAGACTAATGTTCCAAAGAAGGTCTTCTTAGCCACTAATATTAGTGAGCTACTATCAGGTCCTATCCCTGTCAAGTACAAGGATCCAGGTAGTCCCACCATTGCCTACACAATAGGACAAGCTGAGATTAGTCGTGCACTTCTTGACTTGGGGCAAGCATCAACTTGCTTCCATTCTCTGTTTATCAACAACTCGAGTTGGGTGACCTTAGTCCAACTCGAGTCACCATCCAACTGGCTGACCATTCTGTTAAAGTTCCAAAAGGGGAAATTAATGATGTCCTGATCCGGGTAGGAGAGTTCATATACCCTATCGATTTCATAGTTCTGGAGACACAACCTGTGTCCAACTCCAATCGTAGGGCTCAAACTCCTGTCATCCTAGGTCGACCATCCTTGCCACTGCTAATGCCATCATCAATTGCAGGAATGGGTCTATGAGGTTAACCTTTGGAGACATGACTAGAGAAGTCAATGTCTTCAATCTAGGAAAACAACCCCATGACATCGAGGACCAAACATTTGAAGTCAACCAAATTGAGAACTTGATAAGTGAACACGGGGAAGAATTAGAATCAGAAATGGAAATTAACTTCGAGTTAGAGTCTGACGACTTTAATCTTGATTAGGTGGTAGATTCTGCCGTGAATTGGGCTTCAAACCCGATTTCACCAACAATGGTGCCAACAGATTTGACTAGTCCTTCTAGTGAGCCTTCCAATTCGTTAGAATTGAAAGCCCTTCCTGCGCATCTCAAGTATGCCTATCTAGGCGAACAAGAGACCTTTCCCGTCATCATTGCCTCCCATTTAAATGACGAGGAAGAAGAAGATCTAAAAGCTATTCTAAGAAAACATAGGGAAGCCATTTGGTGGATTATGACTGATATCAAGGGATTAAGTCCAACCATCGTTCAACATCGCATCCATTTCAATGAAGACGCCACACCCAAGAGAGACCCACAGCGTAGGTTAAACCCTATAATGCAAGAGGCTGTTCATGCTGAAATCATAAAACTCTTAGACAATGGGATAATTTATCCCATTTCGGATAGCCAATGGGTCAGTCCTGTCCACGCGGTCCCAAAGAAATCTGGTTTCACCATAGTGGAAAGCGAGAACAAAGAGTTGGTTCAAACTCGACTTCCCACGAAGATTCGAGTTTGCATTGACTATAGGAAACTGAATGCTGCAACTCATGAGGACCATTTTCCACTTCCCTTCATTGATCAAATGCTTGAACGTTTGGCGGGTCACGAGTACTACTGTTTCTTGGACGGTTACTCAGGCTATAACCAGATCCCTATCGCTCTTGAGGACCAAGAAAAGACTACGTTCACATGTCCATTTGGGACATTTGCTTATCGTCGAATGCCCTTCGGCTTATGCAATGCCCCAGCTACGTTTCAACGTTGCATGTTGAGTCTTTTCTCTGATATGGTAGAGCGCTTCTTAGAAATCTTCATGGATGATTTCTCCATCTACAGAGATTCATTCACTCAATGTCTCCACCATCTAGAACTCGTCCTCCAACGTTGTGCTGAGAAACATCTGATACTGAACTGGGAGAAATGCCACTTCATGGTGAAACATGGAACTGTCTTGGGTCATGAAATATCCAAGAAGGAATTGAAGTGGATAGAGCCAAAATCAAGGTTATTGCTAAGCTTCCTATGCCCAAATGCGTTAAGGACATTAGATCCTTCTTAGGACACGTTGGTTTCTACCGAAGATTTATCAAGGATTTTAGCAAATTGCTAGGCCTTGACTAATCTGTTAGCTAAGGACGTGTCCTTCACTTTCGATGTTGAATGCATAAATTCTTGGGAGAAGCTTAAGAGAGAGCTGATTTTTCCACCAATCATATCTGCACCGGATTGGTCTAAGCCGTTTGAGATCATGTGCGATGCTTCTGATTTTGCCATAGGCGCTGTCCTAGGACAACGTATTGATAACAAGCATCATGTGATCTACTACTCTAGTAGGACTCTCAATGACGCTTAACTGAACTACACTACGACCGAGAAGGAATTCTTGGCAGTAGTGTTTGCCTTAGAGAAGTTTCGTCCCTACCTACTAGGGTCCAAAACCACCATTTTCACCAATCATTCTGCTCTTAGGTACCTCATGATGGAGAAGGATGCCAAGGCCCGACTTATTCGTTGGATCCTCCTTCTTCAAGAATTTGATCTTGAGATTCAAGATTCGTAAAAAATGTCATTGCTGACCACCTCTCACGGATCCCTAATTCTTCATGCAACGAATTACCCATCAATGAGGATTTTCTTGATGAACATCTCTTAGCTATCTCTAGGGAACCTTGGTTTGCTGATATAGTGAACTACTTAGTCACAAACCAAACACCATCTCATTGGTCCACAAGCGATGTGCACCTGTTCTTGTCCCAAGTTCGGTATTTCTTTGGGAGGAACCGTATCTTTTCAAGTACTGTTCTGACCAAATTATTAGGAGATGCATTCCCGTGAGGAGGTTAAGAGTGTTCTGTCCTTTTGTCACGAACTTGCATGCGGTGGACACTTTGGTCCCCGCAAGACTGCTGAAAAGGTGTTACAAAGTGGGTTTATTGGCCAACTCTATTCAAGGATGCTTATGAATATTGAAAGACGTGCCCTAGATGCCAAATGATAGGAAGGATCTCACACCGAAATATGATGCCCCTCAACCCAATTCTAAAAATAGAACTCTTTGATGTTTGGGGCATCGACTTTATAGGTCCATTTCCTAATTCATTTGGGAACCAATACATATTGGTTGCTGTGGACTACGTGTCCAGGTGGGTAGAAGCCATTCCTTGTAAAACTAATGATAACAAAGTTGTCATAAAGTTTTTGAAAGAGAACATCTTTTCCCGCTTCGGAACTCCTCGTGCTATCATCAGTGATAATGGCACTCACTTTTGCAATAAATCTTTTGAAGCCCTTATATGAAAGTATGCCATAACCACAAGTTGTCCACACCTTATCATCCTCAGATCAGTGGGCAAGTTGAGATTTCAAATAGACAAGTCAAGCTTATATTGGAGAAAACTGTGAGCCAAAATCAGAAAGATTGGTCCATCAAACTTGTAGATGCTCTATGGGCCTACAGGACCGCTTTCAAGGCAATTCTAGGAATGTCTCCCTATAGGTTAGTCTGTGGCAAACCTTGTCACTTGCCCGTTGAGTTAGAACACGAGCCTTATGGGCAATCAAGCAATTGAAATTCTACTTGACTAAGGCTGGTGACCTTCAGAAATTACAAATTTTTGAATTGGAGGAATTGAGAAATGAGGCTTATGAAAATGCTAGGATTACAAAAGATAGAGTGAAGATTTTTCATGACAAGCACATCATAAGAAAAACCTTTGTCCCTGGGCAAAAAGTCTTACTCTACAATTCTAGGCTTCATCTTTTTCCAGGAAAATTGAAATCACGATGGAGTAGGCCATTCGTTGTAAAACCGTGTTTCCACATGGTGCAGTTGAGATCAGTGACCCCAAGAATGGAAATGACTTTAAGGTAAATTGTCAACGCCTTAAACCTTTCTTGGAATCGGTGCTGGTAAATGAAACGGCAATGGGTCTTTTTGACCCGTGTATCGGTAACTTTTCCTCCTTTCCATTTTATTTCATGCACTTATTCATTTCTTTCATACATTGGAGACAATGCATGA
>JAVJIF010028055.1:0-16630 GCA_038442645.1 Agave tequilana | reverse complement strand
CCCCTCTTTATTGCAGATATAGCAAGTTCTCTTGAAGCACATGTTCTTTCCTTTTTGGACCTTACCTTTGTACCCTTGGGTAGTCTTCTTCCGCTTTAAGCCTTTAGAAGTAGACGCTTTCCCCTTGAGTCTCTTCGATCAATTAATCTTGGCTTCATAGGAGTTTTTACTGCTCCTTTTTTGGACTTTAGGTTGTCCTCCTCAATTCGAAGCCTCATAATGAGATCTTCCAACTTTAGCTTCTTGTGCCTGTGCTTCAGGTACTTCTTGAAATCTCCCCACGCAAGTGGGAGTTTCTTACAATTGTAGCAACCTGAAAAGTTTAGATAGATTCATCTTCGGCCTCTATCTCGTGCAAGATAAGTTAGAACTCTTGCACCTGACTGATTACAGTCTTATTGTCCACCATTTGTACTCTAGAATCGTCCTACGACGAACTTCTGGTACGGCATCCTCAGTCTTGTACTTCTTATTAAGACTGACCCATAACTTCTTTGCCGTTGTGATTGATTAGACTGTAGACATTGTAAAGAGAGTCATTCAGTCCATTCAAAATATAGTTTCGACAAAGAAAGTCAACTTGAGTCCATGCAACGACTGCAAGGACTGAGTCCCGATCAGTTCCGGGTTCTGGTGGATCCTCTTGCAGGAATTTGGCTAGATACAGAGTGGTCAAGTAGAAGAGCATTTTCTGTTGCCACCTCTTGAATTCTATGCCATCAAATTTTTCTGGCTTCTCCAGCTTCGGTAGAAGTTAGAAAGTAGAGCAGGCATCAAAGTTTGAATCTGCATGTTTGATGCCTTACTAGAGCTGTCTTGATTAGTCTCAGACATTTTCTGTAAGCTCAAGTAGAACATAAGTAAGAAACTTCGTAATCTTAAGATTGATGGTTTCTAGGATCCAATCTGATAACTAATCAATGTCACCGATCTAATTGGCCAGGTCGGTGAATATCAGGTGGGAGATTTTCCATTCAATAGAACGTTCCTTAATTACAGGACCACCTTTCAATTACCTTCCTTGGTTAAACACCAATTAGATTGGTATAAGTCAATCTCAATATACTGAATATCAATATAACCTCTGTATAAAGAAAATTAATTCACTTATACAGTACTTGGAGTGAGGTAAGCTTATAGCGAATCTCCTTAAGACAATTACGTCCCCTGCTATAGTGCTAACGGGTTACTGGACCCTGGTCTCCCAAGATACAACACTCCTTCACGGTATTTTGATAGCACTACCAAATTACCGTACGGTCGAACCGTAGTTAACCAGTACCTTCACAGAATTATAAAAGCAGGAGGACCAAGACAAATTTCAGGGAGAATATTTGTCTTTACTTTGGAGGAACACCCACTGTAGAGAAAGGAGGAAGGTAGAAGAATATTCTTCTTTGGAAGTCACATATTCAGACAATAATTCTATTAAAGAATCTGTTGAATTTTCTGAGTCTTCTTTCAGAAATTTTCAGAATCTATTGGAAGTCGCTTCGGAATCCGAGTTGCAGAATTCCCACTTCTTACTGGAAGTCGCTTCGGGATCCGAGTTGCAGAATTCCCACTTCAGAATAGAAGAAGGAACTCGATTTCCTTTTTTGTGTTGCTTGTTTGTTTCTGTGTATTTTGTTTGAGAGAAACGGAGCGCTATTTATAGCACTCTGGGAGGGGTAGATTCGTCTGAACCCAACCGAATGGTTGCTCGCGGCGGTTTTTTCTGAGGAACACCGACTGTAGAGAAAGGAGGAAGGTAGAAGAATATTCTTCACATATTCAGACAACAATTCTATTAAAGAATCTGTTGAATTTTCTGAGTCTTCTTTCAGAACGAATTTTTAGAATCTGTTGGAAGTCGCTTCGGAATCCGATTGCAGAATTCAATTCACTTCTGCTGGAAGTCGCTTTGGGATTCGAGTTGCAGAATTCCCACTTCGGAATGCAGAAGAAGAACTCGATTTCCTTTTTTGTGTTGCTTATTTGTTTCTGTGTATTTTGTTTGAGAGAAACAGAGCGTGTTTATAGCGCTCCGGGAGGGGTAGATTCGTCCGAACCCAACCGAATGGTTGCTCGCTCCGGGAGGGGTAGATTCGTCCGAACCCAACCGAATGGTTGCTCGCGGCGGTTTTTTCTGTCAGCCGTTACGCTGATTCGGATCGAATCCGGATGGCGGAGTGGGTACGATGATCCCATGAGACCCGATTCAAAAAAACTGGACCGGGTAGGGAGCCCAAACCCGAGCCCGCTAGCCGCCTAGCCGCCGCAGCGCGCGTGTGTGGGCATGGTTTCCCCCTAATCGCACGCGAAAACTCCAAGTACCCAAAGGGCACACCCCTTGTTCCCATTTTTCTCTATTTAAACACTTCAAACTTTCATCCCATGGCCAATGTGGGACTAAATGCTTTTAGCTACCTTTAATCCCCTTTTGGCTTTGAATTAGGCAAACTTTAGACTTGAATATCTCATTCATTTGAAGTTGGAATAGAACATGTGAATATACCATATTCATCCCCAATGGAAGGAGAACACACTCCAACCATTATCCAATTGATTCTATCAACGGATCTCGCCGTAATTCAACTCAAAGATTCACATTTATTCTTCATATTTCCCAACAAAATGCATTTTCATACTGCTCAACAAACTGCTTCAAACTTGTATTTGAATGAACATAACAAGCAAAAATGCATTCATGCTTTCACTTCGCTGAGTAGTTGACATTCCCGCCCAAAATCTATTTTTGACACAACATAGTACCCAACGTTTTCTCTCCTTGTACAATTCACTCAACCATTCATAATCTTCTAATGCATATGTGTCAATCATTGCATTCAAATGATTTTCAAACTCATCTGGACTTTGTGTATCACACACTGCTCTTTTCATGGTAGAACTGATAGCTTCGTATTCAGTAAATTATATTAACTTTTCTGATAGTTTTTTTCATTATATGCCACAAACACCATCTGTGCCTAGTGTTTGGGAATACAATCTCAATTGCATTTTTCATAGCTCTATCTTGGTCAGGTATTATTCCTTGTTGAGCACATTTATTCATGCATTCAACCCACATACTAAATAGCCAAACAAAAGTCTCTGTGTCTTCTTTTGAAATCAACCCACATCCAAGTAAAATTAATTGTCCATGATGGTTAACACCAACAAATGGAGCAAATGGCATATCATACTTATTTGTTAAGTATGTGATATCGAAAGTGACAACCTCACCAAACTCCTTGTAAGCTTCTTTGCTCCTACCATCTGCCCAAAATACATTTTTCAAATGATCCTCATCGTCCAATTGAATGTCAAAAAAAAAAACTCCAGAGTTTTCTGCAACCATCTTCGAAAAATATCTCATAATTGCTGACGCATCTCCATCGCCAGTCGCATGCCTTGATTCTTCAACCAAATTTCTACAATCCTTCACATCACACGATATATTCTCATATTCATGTACTAGTGAGCAAAAATTTTGTTCATCTTAATTCCTGCTTGGCCATTAAGATTGATTTGATGTCTCACGTGTGCACTTATTCTTCGATTGCAGCGAAAGAAACGACTTTGGTCGGACTCATCATATGATTATGATCAAGAGCAACAATAGAAATCTGCCATCTTTCATATAGGCTTAGTCGTGTTGTTAAATAAGTAGTACACCCAATTCTGTAGCTCGCTTTAGCTTTTAAGGGATTTTGAGAGGAATTTTTATATTTGCCACCTCAAGAACATGCAATAGTTACACTTCTAATAATCCCTTCCACGTCTTCTTTGCAGATTTTTTTTCTAATTGGAAATTCACAGATCTTTACATAATTTTTGTAGAACTCAAACAACTGTTCTATCCCATTAAATTCTATCCCAACTTTGGGCTCAATCTGTTGGTGTATTCATCACTCTTATCAACCGAACAATTAGTCAAATCTTCAACTTCTTGTAAGTTGTCTAAATCTTCAATATCTATCATACTGTTTTTACAAATAACATAATTGAGTATTAATTTTTATAGAGTTAAAAAAATTCAGATAACACATGCATGATAAAAAAAATAAACTGAAAGCTACATAGTTTCATAATTTCAATATATGCCAAAAAATTTATTACTTTCTCAATAACTAAAATTAAAGAAAATTATGAATTGAAAACATGAATTGTAGTAGTGAATTAAACATGAATTGAAACAAAATGGCCGCAACTTGAATTCAATACAAACACCCCAACTTGAATTCAATATAAACACCAAAACACAGTAGTGAATTGAACATGAATTGCAACAAAATAGTCCCAACACAATATTAATTAAGTATTAACACACCAACATTCTATTCCAACTGAACAAAAATTGAACAAAAACAGCCCCAGCACAGTAGTGAATTGACCATGAATTGAAAAAAATGGCGCCAACACAGTATTGAATTGAACAAAAATTGAATAGAATTAGGCCCAACACAGCAGTGAATGTACAAAATTGAAAAAAAAATTTTGAAAAATAATTTTAAGTTCAAGAAAGAAAGAAGGGCTATACCTCAGCAACGAGCTCAAGAGTGTAACGATCGACGACCGTGGATGGTTGATCGAGATCAACAGAAGGTCTCCGTGGCTGGCAGATCACAATCAACAGAAGAGAGGGTGGCCTAACAAGCTTGAGGATGGCGCAATAGCTAGATTTGGGGGAGAGAGAATGAGATGAGAGAACAAGGGTTGCGCTGCGGGGGGAGAGAATGAGATCTAGGGATCGCGATCGACAGCGGAGCTGTGATTTTAAGGGAGAGAGAGAGATCTAAGGCTTGGCTTCAAAGTTGAGAGAGAGAGAGAAGAGAGAGAGAGAGAGTAAAGAAGAATCCACGAATCTCTCTCTGTGTGTGTGTGCGCGCGCGCGCGTGAGAGAGAGAGAGAGAGAGAGAGAGAGAGAGAGAGAGAGAGAGAGAGACGGGGGGACGGGTGGAATGGGTGCCGCAGTGCGGGGTTGAGGGGCAGGCGAGGGGCTGAGGGGCACGACGATGAAGAGGGGATAAAATGAGGGAGAAATTAGGAATCAAATGGGGGAGTGTTGATTTTTAACAAGGCCCCCGCTGACGTGACATGATGACGTGGCATGTCATGTCAGATCAGGAGCTCGACCGGGAGTAGAGAGGGGAGCCAAATACATTATTGAGGCCCCTTCGGCCTTTAGAGGCTACAATGGGAGAGCAGCTGCTGCAGATGACTCTGCCATCCAGAAATAGTGCAAGGCCAGAACATCTCAGATCCTGAGTTGGGGGGGGGGGGGGGATTAGAGAGGAAGCAGAAGAGTTTTCCTTTTTCTTTTTTTAAAAAATTGATAGTGGATATTGAGAGAAAATAAAAAACATTTTCATCATTAAATTATCAAATGTTTTGCATAATTCTTTTTTAAAAAAATAATAGTAAATATTGAAAAAATAAAGATATTTTTTTTGTTAAACAGTCACGTATTTGCACATGACTTTAAAATATGCAATGTCCGAAATGCTCCAAAAAGAGACAAGCTCCAGGGTGAGCATTGGTTCGAATAAGCCGATTAAACCAACATAACCGAACAGATCGATTCGATTATGGAAGAGAATTCGGTTCGGTTCAATTCCCTTCCACAATTTGTGGAAATTAGTAAATCAAACCGACCGACCGACCCCCGCCCCCCCACCCCCCCAACCCCCCGCCCCTCCCAACCAAAAAAAAAAAACTCGCACTCGCCGCCATGAAAACCCTCCCTCCCCCAATCCCCCACCGACGCCCCCCCCCCCCCCCCCCCCCCCCCCCCCCTCTCTCTCTCTCTCTCTCTCTCTCCCCCCCCCCCCCCCCCCCCCCCCCCCCCCCCCCCCCCCCCCCCCCCCTCTCCCAACCATAAAAAAAACTCGCACTCGCCACCATGAAAACCCTCCCTCCCCCTCGCCAATCGGTTGAAACCGAAACCAAACCGAATTTTCAGTTTGGTTTCAGTCTGATTAGAGATCTGAAACGATGCAGTTTCAAAATTTTGATCAAAAATCACACCGCACCGCAATGCACTCACCCCTTAATGCTCTAGCTCCAGAGTTCAGTGGCCGTCAGATTACTCTATGCTTGAATATCACATCCCATCAGATAGAATATTTTACACTACCATGGTATCAGAAATCAAACAGAGGTTCTAGTTGCAAATAATTCAAAATGCTGATAATATGTTCGAATCGATCCTGGACAACTCATTTAGCTAGCAAAGTAAGAAAAAATTCTGAAAAATAAAATGTCATCTCATTTACATTTCTCAATCCAAGAAAAAACTGCTGCACATAAAACCAATAATCTGTTGGCTCTTCATTATTTTGCATGAAATGAAACCAATATATGTGGAAAGAGATTGCAAAACTATACTTTCCTTTCCCTTCCGAGTTCTGCATTCTCGCTACTTAGTTAAATGGGGCAAAAAACAAAAGGAGAGAACTGAGACTTTACAATTGATTCTCTGCTTTTCAATTTACTCAGCCACTGAAACCTTGGCTGTCTTTCTTCATCTTACCCATCTCCATTTCCCGTGTCCGCTGGCCTTCGCTGCTTGAAGCTGACGGGATCTGACCGTACTCGCTCGTTGCTGCGCTGTATTCACTGCTAGCATAATCCCGACTGGCTAGCGCCATCTTTCTAAATTTTTTCATGTCTTCGTTGTATTGGCTAGAATCGTAATCAGAGCTGCCATATGAGCCGTAGAGTGTACTGTGGCCTGGTCGAATGCCTTCATTAAGATCCTCAAGAGAAACATCTCCTTCCAATACCCGGACAATCTGCTCGGTTCAAATTAATTGAATCAGTGACGGTATGAAGGAACACACATTATCACCAGTAAATAAAACACAATCTTAATCGTTAATTATGAAAGCATGTTATTTTTCCTTCACCCTATAATGAGTTTATCTTGTAAAATTTAACAATCACCATGTGAAATGCATATCAAGTATGACTTTGGTTGGCAATGCCAGATAAACAACATTGCTAGGCACGATAAGATCGCTTCCCTCATACACATGCACCCTTTTACAAAGAATTATCAGTCAAAAAAGCAAAATCTAACTTGAGGTTAAAATTCCTCTGCAGAGCATCTGAAGAATGATTGGCCAAATTTCTACAGCCAAAAAAGTCAACCTACTGCTAACCTTTTTCTGAGTTGTTATATAGTTGCTGGTCTGGGGATCTGTAGAATAGAAGAGAACCCTATGTGTCTAACTAGTAAGTAGCCCTACCCTATTGATCACGCAGTTCAGTTCAAGCTCATGAAAACAATGTGCATCCTCCAAAATTTCCCTAGGAATTGGAAAGGGGACAGAAAAAGAGGGAAAGTGACAAGGTTTGATATATGAGAAACAGGAGCGAGAAAATTTAAAACCCAGAAATCCCTAGAATGAAAATTAATTAAGCCAAAAGACCAAAAGTTGAGTGGGGGAAACAGAGTAAGACATGCACTTGATGGATCAGTATTTAAGAAGAATATGAACCACAATACTATTAGAACATCTATAAAATGAACTGATAAATATGAATAAATATGCTTACTTATCAGAGAAATACATAAACAAATAACTACCTGACTCATCTTTGGACGACGCCGTGCAGAGTGACGTACACAAGATGCAGCACAAGAAATCATCCGTGCCATCTCATTTGGGTTGTAGTTCCTTCCTAGCCGTGGATCAATGAGGGTATCATAGTTGTGTTCATCCATTGCTCGTGTCAGCAGAGGCCTTGCCTGCAGTCAGAAATGATAAAATTCAATCAATTAACCGTGATAAGCCATAGACATAGGCGCAGGAAAAGGAAGCTATTTTTTTTTCCACAAACTTTTACATCAGGAAATACCAAAACGGTGCTTGCTAATAATTTTTTTACCAAAAAAGGTAAAGAAATAGTTGAAAAAGGAAGGCAAGTACAGCATGGCTTCCAAAACTTTTGTTTTTTTTTTTTAAAAAAAAAAACCTTAAATTGGTATGAGAACTTCTCAGGAAATGTCAAAATATTGGTCCAGTGGAAAATAAATAAAACAGTAGAAAAATAGATGTAAAAACATGATATACAAAAATGGAACGTAGGATAAGCACAGAGAGATTGTGTGTTGCAATATGAGAAACATTGAAAAGAGCAAAACAAGCTTGAACAAAGCAAAGAATCAGTAAAATTTCACAGTCGAATCTAAAATTAGAAGTTAGTGTTTTCATATGCTGTTAAAGAATGACTGTAATGTACAAAGTTCAGAATATATGGAGCAAATGGAAAGTCAGCAAATAATCTTGGAAGGCTCAGAGCATGTCAGTACAGATAAGTTATACAAACAGTTAACATGACAATGGCAAAAATATCGCAGATAACCACTAACCCAGTCGACCAAGCTATCATCCATGAAAGTTGGGGTTGAATCGACAGGTCGCCTTCCAGTAATCAGCTCCAGAAGCATGACACCATAAGAAAAGACATCAGATCTATCAGTGAGTTTGCCAGAAGATGCATATTCTGGTGCCATATACCTGCAAGTAAGAAAAAGAGAGAATCTCTGAGAAAAAAGAATTCAGGAAAAATGCAAATACAATAATATTTTAACCGAATTTAAAAAAGGCACTCTATAGAACTTGACATTAAACTAATCCCTAACTATTTGAGTATTCTTAGCAGACACCATTTAAAAGAAAATTAATTTTTCTGTTTGAAATTTGAAGCGATTTGGGATCTGGACATTAAAACCTTTGCTTAAAACAATAATGCAGTGGAAAGGGGGAATTTCTGTGAAAGATAAGTTTCTAACTCAAAATTTTTGGGGTTTCAATAAAATATTGAAACATAAAATATAATGGGATCTTAAAAGATCATTTTCCCAGTCTTTTGCAGCTACTATCCTCAATGCCCTACCAAATTCAACAAAGCACCGCAGATGTTGCCCCTTCTTCTATTTTCAGATCAACCATTTTTTCCGCTGTGGCTTTTTACATCCCATTCAAACCATTTCTTCCAATTCACAAGTATCCTTCTTAGCTCCATCTCAGCCCATGATCGGGAAGGTTGGATCCTTGAGTGATTTTGTAATCCATGCCGAGTATATTAGAGTGCTTGAGTCTTGATAAACACTATAGGCAATTCACTACATTGGTAATGATCGCTAACAATCTATTTTTAATCACCTTTTTCAAATTAAATTGTATTCGACATGATTTATAACATATGATAGCTGTTGTTCTCACATTCCTGTTTAGCCTTTTATTTAGATGCTTTACTTCCTCCTGTTGGCCGTTTAAGCGCGAACTTTCCAGTACCATTTTGTTGTCATGTCTGCTACAACGTGTGAACAATGACACAACATCATGACATACTGATCCATATACTAAATATTTAAATATGCCAGAGAAATAAATGTGCAGGCACAAAACAGAATCAAATTAGACAACTTGAAAGCTGGAGAAAAGGGTCCTACCCAAAAGTTCCCATGACACGAGTAGAAACGTGGGTATTGTTATCAGAGGCAAACTTGGCAAGCCCAAATCCGCAACCTGAATGCAGCAAAGATTTGTTAATACACAAGCATTTACTTTTTCAATGGAACCAGTGGACAAAATAGGAGATCTTATCTCCACCAGAAAGATAATTTTAAGTGGCAAGAGATTTAATTTTAAGTGGCAAGAGATTTCAGGCTTACCTTAGCCTCAAACTTAAAATCAAGAAGAATATTGGCTGACTTAATATCACGGTGTATAATCTTTGGGTGACCTGCAAAAGATAAAGATACAGATAAGGATATAACTCATCAATTATCCTCGCAGAAGAAATGATACAAAAGGGAACAGCCTTAAGGTAAGAACTCACAGTCCTCATGCAGATATGCCAACCCCTTTGCAGAACCCAAAGCAATTTTTAACCTTGTGGGCCATTCCATAGTTGGCCTATCCTTTCCTGCCAAAAATGATTTTACATGAACATTTCAATTTAAAAAAAATTACCAAAAAAGCAATATGTAGAAATACAAATAGCAACCAAAGAAGCAAACAAGCAAATTAAATGACAATCCACTGACATGGATTGGAAAATTTAAGGACACCCAAATAGAAGCTAATGTATAAATTAAAAAAGCATTTCTAATAGTACCAACGCGCACCACAGAGGAAAGAAAATGTAAAGAAAAGAATCCAGATTCACCACAAACGAACTACATAGGGCATAAAATTGATGCTCAGACATTAGGCTAAGCTATGGAAGTTGTAAAACACTGGTAAATATAACTGATTCTACATTTCACTGAGATCAACTTCACAATTTTGAACTTATGTGCAACTAGAGGAGTAAAATTTTTCGGTAACTTGGTTTGCAAGGCTTGTTCTGGCGGAAGCTATACACTCAGGTAAATGTAAACATCAATACTAATTAACTTTAAACTTAACAATGACCTCTGAAACTTGTGAATGTTTATGATTCCAGCTTAAGTAGCGACTAGTGCGGCAAATACAAGGAGAAATGATTTTATTGACTAATAGAGGAATTAAGAGTGGCCCAAAAGAAGGATATTGAAAAACAGAGGACACTTGAAACAAAAATTGTATTCAGCCGTTGCATAAATAACTTTGGTTGTTCAAAAATACAAATCATAGTTGCATGTAGAAGAGCATCAGAAAGGAATCAAGAACTCTATCAGCTACTCAGTTTACTTAAAGTTTGTGCTTTTTAGTGTACAATAATTGTAGTATACTAGTATCATATACATTACAGTGGAAGGTTTTATCGCGGGGGCAAAAAAAAAAATTAATACTAAGCATTACCAAAATTATAATTTCCATGAGGTCTAAGTGTTATGATGTTAGGTTTAATTTAATTTGTGTGAATCATAGTTGCATGCAAAAATATAATCTGACAGAAATCAAGAACTGCAGCTAGTTCTCAATTTACTCAATTATTGTTCATGTCTATTGCCGCACAACAATGGTAGTATCTTATGTATTACAATGGGGGATTTATCCAACCACGATTTCAACTAGGTTTATAACAAAACATGTTAACTTGGTTTATAATGTAACACAACATTGGATTGGTAAAACATAAAGACACAGTAAACTGGAGTTATGTTTTCAGTTTACTCAATTATTAGTTCTTGCCTATTGGAGAACAACAATAGTAGCATCCTATATATTACAATGGGAGCTTTGTCCAAGCAAGATTTTAACTAGGTTTATAACAATATAAGTTTAACTCGGTTTATAATGTAACACAACAATGGATTCATAAAATGTCAAGACATAAAATGTCAAGACACATTTAGAAAAAGAAAAAAAAAAAAAACTACTTTTGGATTTGGCTGTTGACATGGACTACGAGTTAACTATACGATGTCATCACAAATCTTATCCATGACATGTACATGATATGTAAAGCATAAAGTTAAAGTTTACCGTGCAAATGGAACTCCAGAGTCTTGTTGGGAACATATTCATAGACAAGCAACCTGTTTACACCTGAAATGCAGTACCCAACCAAGGAAACCAAGTGTCTGTGATGCACGCGGCTGATAATTTCAACCTCTGCCTGGAATTCACGCTCTCCTTGTCCACTCCCTGCCTTCAACTGCTTGATCGCAACTTCTTTACCATTTGGGAGTACTCCTTTGTGTACGTATCCAAACCCACCTTGGCCAAGAAGATTTGCATCAGAAAATCCATTTGTTGCCAATGCCAATTCTTCAAATGTGAAGGTGCTCTTCGAGAAGCCAGGAGTAAAACCAGGGGATGGTGGAGGCATCAGTTCAGACCCAGAATAATTTGATCCGGACCCCCCACTGCTAAAAACAGGTGGAGGTGGTGGAGGAGCAGCAGGAAACTGTGCTGGTGAAAGTGGAGGACGATATGCATGTGGCGGTGGCGGACCTGTAGGTTGTGGAGGTAATTTGAATATATGTTCTGCTGGTGGCGGAGCATTATGTTGCCAATTCTGGGGTTGTCCACCGTAAGGATCATCTAGAAATACCCATATGCAGCAAAACCAACGTGAAACTCAGTTTTCATGATCGAAAGTTTTAGAAACAATTACACAAAAGTATGGGAGTTCATGTAAGTCAAGGTTTGCAAACAAAGCATCTGAGATGAAGTTTAAGTGTTTAACAATAGCAGCTAGCAAAAAACTTGATTGCAAGCCCCTAGTTTTAAACTCGCAAGAAGAAAGAGAACGAGTTGGTAATAAATTATTATATTACCAGTAAACCATTGACCAAGTAAAACTGACTTAGACCAAGTTATCAATCATAAATATATGAATGAATAATCAGATCTTTGAAGAATTCCACATACTTAATTGAAGAAACCACCCCTTGATATTATGGATGCAAATTACAAAGGAACTTTGATACTTTAAACAGCTTAACTTTCATATACAATTATATGAAAAAAAACATAATTTTAAATCACCAAATGTGGACGAAATTGAACAGCTTAAAAAATTATTGATTGGTCTCTCTATCTACGTCAACATCCCAAAACAAGAAGCATGGAAAGAAAGAAAGTATCAGCCATTAAATTCATTATTCCAACTTGAAAAAAACAAGTAAAGACTGCAAAAGAAACAAAGTTCGGGGGGGGGGGGGGGGGGGGGGGGGGGGGGGGCGGCATCACATTCACAACCTGCAGATCTCTTTAAAAATAAGAAAAGGAAAAAGAAATGCAATAAAGTTCTTATCAACTGACAAGGAAAAATACAACCCAGAAACATTACAACTTCGAAACAGTGAAAAGTTCCATTTCTCTCTTTCCCAATCAAATAATGAAAAAAGTAGGAATTGTTTTCTTTAAAAAAAAAAGATCAAAACTATAAATCAGCAGCAAAGATCGTACCTTTACGCGGCGGCGGCCCGCCATAGTACTGCATCTGCTGCGGAGCTCTTCTCCTCTTCTTCCAGCAACAGATACAGATCAAACTCAACACCACGAGAATCGCAACCGCTCCCACAGCGATCCCCACGACCGCAGGCGTGGATATCGAGCTCGACGAGGAAGACGGAGGCGAAGGCGGCGACTTAGCAGACGGAGGTGTCTTACCCGACGGCGGCGATCTCCCGCCCGGAGCCGGCGGCGACGGGGCGGAAGGCGTTGCCGGAGTCGACGGCGTCGAAGGAGAAGGAGGCGACACCGACGGCGTCGCCGGTGAGGGAGGAGAAGTGGAATTCGCCGGAGGGGGAGCGGACGGGGTTGCCGGCGGGGAGCGGACGGGGTCGCCGGCGCGGGGGAGAGGACGGCGTCGCCGGGGGAGGGGAGGTCGAGTTGGAGGGCGGAGGGGCGGAGGGAGTCGCCGGAGGCGGCGCCGTGGAGTTCGACGGTGGGGGAGCGGACGGGGGCGACGGAGGAGATGTCGGCGACGGAGCGGGGGGCGTCGACGACATGGTACTAAAAAAGGAGAAAAGAAAAGAAACCCGAATTTAGGTTTTCTGAGATCGACAGCGGTTTCAAATTGAAGGAGGGCTCTCTTTTCTTTTTTCTCCACTAAATATTGTTCTTTTTGTGCTCTTTTTTGGTCGAGTGGCGTTTTCACGCGGTGAAGGTAAGAGAGAGCTGCTAAAATTGCTAACGCGGTGTGGCCACGCTGAGATTTTAATTTTTTAGTTTTAGTTTTTTTAATTTTTAAATTTTTCTTTGCGAGAGAGGCAAGATTTCCGCAATGGCGTACCGAATGAATTAAGACATTGTCTACATGCTTGATTGACTGTCAACTCAGCCAAGAAGTCAACAACTAATGAAATATTAAAGTCACCGGCTGCACCATGGTGCCGAATTATCGGAGCATTCTTTTGGTTAATTTTATTTATCCGCGTAAATGACGTATAGGATCTTTGCTGTATTGAAATTAAGTCGGGATATCGTACAAAATGGTCAGATATGATATGTATGATACTGTAATTTCAGGGACGGATATTGCCTTCCCAAAAATAATGAAGGCCCCGTGAATTAAGGCACCTCCAAAATTGATAAACCCACCCCTTCAAAAAAAAAAAAAAAAAAACTAAAATGATCAAAATGTCATTATTCAGCGAGCTCTCCCCTTTGTCGGCGAACCCCCCCAACCTTCCCTGGCGACCCCCCCTCCTCTGACGAATCCCCTTTCTCTGGTAAACCACGCTCCCCTTCCTCCAGCGCCCTCCTCCTCCTCCGACGCCCCCCCTTCCCCTGGATCTCCCTCTCCTCCAACCGAATAGCTGGAGGGGGGAGAGGGAACACCGAGGGAGGAGGGGAGGAGCGGGGGAGGCAGGGGAGCGTGGAGGAGAGGGAGGGGGATGGGGGAGGTCGCGGGGTCGTGGGGAGGTCGGCGGGAGGTGGGAGGTGGAGGGGAGAGCGCCGCGTCGGGGATATGAGTTGTCGGGGGAGAAGGAGGGAGATGGAGAGAGAGAGGAATGAGAAGAAGAAATGAGTATTTTGGGCTTTTCACTATGGGTGAAATAGGAAAACAAATAATAACACACTTGTAAATTTTTTTTTTCTGGGGAGTTGGAGCTGCTCTTTGGGAACAGATATTGCCACCCCAAAAATGATAAAGGCCCCAAACTATTTACAAGTGTACCATTATTTTTTTGACAATTTCACCCTTGGTGAAAAGTACAAAATCACCCATTTTTTTCCTCCCCTCCTCCCCTTCCTTCCCTCCTCTCCCTCCTTCGCCGGCGACCCCGGCAGCCCTCGCCGGCGACCAACCCCGACCTCCTCCTCCCCCCATCCCTGCATTTATCCACGACTCCGCCCCTCCCCGGCCTACACCCTCCCCTCCCCCTCCTGCCCACCCACCCCTCCCCCGAATAGACCCCAGAGGGGGAGGGAGGAGGGGGAGCGACGGGGGGAGGGGGGGCCGAGGTGTGGGGAGTGGAGGGGAGGAGGAAGAGAAGTGGGGCGGGGGGGGGGGGGGGGGGGGGGGGGGGGGGCTGAAGGGGGGGTCGCGGAGGAGGGGAGGGGGCGTTCGCCGGTGAGGGAGGGGAAGGAGAAGGAATAGAAGGAAAGCGCATTTTGGCGATTTTTAAAATTTTGGAGGCGCTTTTATCAATTTGGGTGTGGCTAATCCATGAAGGGGCCTTATCATTTTTGGGGTGGTAATATCCGTTCTCCTGCTGTTTCTGAACATGGTATGTATCATGTATGTATGAGGCTGGATGGATTTCATCTATCCTTTGAAGATTAAACCATGATATGGCATTTTATTTCTTCTGTTTTCCCTCTAAAATTGTGTTTGAGTGTTTTAAAGAACAAATCAGATAGTTTTAGTATTTTATAGATCTAAAAGTTAGAAGATTGGAATTTTAAAGAATTTAAATATTCACGTTTAATTTGAAAATTTACTAAGTTCAAATAGGAAAAATAACTTGTATCTAAAAAAAACTTGTATCTAAAAAAGACAATAATGAAATTTAAAATTCTAAACAGAAATTTTCTAAAACCATGTCACATAAAAATATCATGAGTTATTTTTTTCCCAAAATCCACATAAATCACATAATTTTGTGATTTCGTTAGACATCCAAACGACCCTAAACCATAAATTCTTTAGAGATTTTAAAAGATCACAAAGATATGTAATTTTGGATTGCTGAAAAAACGTATATGATATCTAAATGATTGTTTAAATGAAACAAGGGAATACAAAAATCACTTGAAATCTGGTTTTTGATTTTCTTTTTAACTTTTTATTTGAATAAAAATTTCCAAGCATGTGATTTTTCATTTGTACATATGATTGTGTTTTCTGTTTTATATAGTTTTAAATCAAACAGTCGATACAAATACTTTAACTCTTAAATCAATGGAAAAACCAAAAAAAAATTATCATTGCAGCAACTTATTATCCCTTTTCTTTTTTTCCCTCATTTTATGTCCTTTTATCCTGTATGCAAGGGTAGAGCCAGTCCAAAAATTCAAGTTGGACACTTAATGGTAGGCACGTGTTGAACCTGGGTACTCAATGGGGCAAGAGCTACTGTGCCCCAATCAAAATCAAAAATCCAGGCTGGACACTTGAAGTCCAAAAAGATTTGAGCAAACTGTCAATGGAGTCCAAAAAATCAATTTCTTTTAGAAAATTTTGTGATGAGTGCTACACTGTCAGTTTTTCACTCAAAATCTACAGATTTTGCAGTTGAAACTACAGCCATTGAACCAACATTGCTTGCGGGGCCATGAGGTATTTTTCTGTGTTTGATTTTTATTAACCAAACACACTATAGGAAAAAATACTGCGGGGCTCATCGAAATCAGACCTCCAAGCAATTTTCCAACCCAGTTTTCATGAAAACAAACAAAAGCCTTAAACTGAACCAAAGTTTTTGGAGAGAAAAAAATTGTTAGAAACTAAAAATACAATTGACCATTCTAATGCATCTTGATTTGATTTTGTATCATAATAAGATTCACCAATAAAAAAAAAATCGTCATTGAAAATTGAAGATTCAGACCTAAAAATATTCGGGTACCGCCATGCGTGTAGACAAAGTATTGCTTGCTACTTGTATGCCACATTCCGTAGGTTAGGGCATCTCCAACACCCCCTCCATTTTGGAGTGTACTTTCACTCCAAAATGGAGGGTTCAACAAAAACCTCTCCAACCATCACTCCATTTTTTCACTCAAATGGAATATTCTCTACATATTTT